>UCQR01019548.1:3634-19237 GCA_900474235.1 Cecidostiba semifascia | reverse complement strand
GTTAGATACCGTGCTGCTGCTGTTGGCGCGCATTGTTCTTTCAACGTTTTCGCATTAATCGCGCGTTTGTCTTCTGAAATGTCAGTGCCTTTTGTTTTATATAAGCTGAGTTATTTAATTGTTTCAAAATTTATTAAAACAATTTTTAGTACGAAATCTTAAATAAATGCTACATTTCAAGTATTTTAGATCCTAGATTTGGTTAAAATATAATTATTTATAACTATATTTTGCAATTATTCAAATAACAGTAGAATCAAAAATACGCGCCAACAGCAGCGAGGTATCCAAGCCATTGTGAGTGAGACTTTTAATTGAAGTAAATTACCTGAGATTATAAATAATGAATGAAAGAAACTAAAATTTATCTCAATAAAATGCAAGTGAGGTAATGATCATCTTCTTGTACGAGTCAAGAATAAAAGGATACGCAATATTATTCATCAACGTAGCAAATAAAAGACGAACGTTAGTCGTAATTGCGAGACGGGCAATTGCAATTCTTATTCGAAGGAGCTGAAAATTCGCGAGGGCGAAACGCAGAAAGAGGAAACGTACAGCTCACGCGCAACCCTTTCCAACGGCGAGTTTAATTCTTGTGGGTCCAATCGGTCGGGTAACTTTATCGCGAGGAATTGCGCGCCGTTACAGCATCGTTACCGTAAGAACTTACGCGCGCTCGCGGCATTGTTACGGCTAATGCTTCGCCTCCCCTGGAACTTGCTTAACTTTCAGTTTTACGCGCCGATTCGGATTAAGAATTTATGGTAACGACTGCCCCTCAGTCGCCGCCGTTGCGTCGAGACCGGATCTTGGTGTGTATGACTGGATAAGACAAAAAGCTGCTTTGATTTCTTTTAAAAAACCATTGCACGAGTGTAATTTGTTCCTAGAACTAATTTTTAATGACTAGCATGTAAGAAAAATAATGTTTATTTTTAATATCAACAGCAATAAGATTGACCTTAATTATTGAAATATTTCCATTTACTTTCCAAGTCTTTATTTTCAAAATTATGAGCTAAGAAGATAAAAACAACCTGGAAAAGAGCACTTCAGCAGAGTCAGAAAACAACTGAACAGATTAAGACAGCCATGAAGAAAGAGAAAAGCTAGTTCTCACATATCATTTTATCGTGACATCTACACTCCCCTTCAGCGATAATGAAGAAACACTAAACTTTCCTTTTATTTTCGCACATTATTAGATCTATCTACAAACTAAGATTAATTTACTTGGATGAATTGCAATTCGGTGTTTATAGTTGTGTACAATTCTAATCACAAATTGCTTATCAGTGATTTAAATTAACATCAATGATTTTAAATGTTAATAATATCGAAAGGAAATTCTGCGGAGATTTTTGAAGTAGGCCCAACTCGTGTACCTTTTAAAACTAAAAATATCCACCAAAAGACTCGTCGGTGAGTAAGTAAAGACAAAAAAAGGCTAGCATGTCGAACGTAACCCTTTGGCAGTCGTATAATCGGCCCAAAGTTGAATAGGGAGGGACAAGAAAACTCAACTCGCTGAGAAGCAGCGATGTCCCGCGGGAGTCGTTAAGAGCACACCAGCTACGTCTGCGAATAATGAAACGACGAAAAGTTTAACGAACTCCAATCCGCGAAAGCTGCCTGCCAAAGCAGTACCTTCTTTCATTTGGTATTATTTTCTTCTGTTACGCTTTTTCATTGTCTCTTGATTTTTGCTGACTGCCTTTTTAAATATAATTTATAAACACTATCAAAATGATTGAACTAATTACAAAAAAATGATGTAATGTCGATTACAACTTGAAGTCAAAGAAATATATAATACTTTCATTTCAAGTCAAATTATCCTTAATTCATTATTTATTGTGTAAACGTTTTCATAAAAAAAGAAACATTTTTTATCTCTATATATTTTGACAATAACAATTCTGGCGTGATCTCTTCAACGCAATTCTCAAAGACAACGACAAAAAAAGAAAACAGAAAAGAGTCGGAAAATAAACACACTAAAGTGCCGTTATACATCAGAGACAAGAACCTGAAGTAACGTAAGACTCGTTTTGTTGAAAAGTCGAGGCACTAATAGGGCAAGCAAGCTTTAAATATGCAAGAGCCGCGCGAAGACGATGCGTTTCTGCTGGCCAGCGGGTAGAAAGTAACAATAAACCAACATTAGGACAGCTCTTGAAAGACAATGCTAGCATCGCACCCTCGCAGAGGTGCGCTAACGATTCTTACTCGCACATCTTGTTGCACTTCAAGATTCCTGAGCGCAAGCAAAAGAAACACAATGTACCTAAAAGGTATATTCCACAGAGGTTACAAGACAAAAATTTAATCGGGCTTTGAAAAAAGCAAAGTCGACTAGAATAAAAATTATACATTTTGCAGATCGATACTCAGAAATTTCTAACTTAAAGATCAATTCTTATATTAATTTTATTTTCGAAAGTAGATGGCTATAGGCTTTATAAAACAGTTTATAATAGTTATGATTTAGATAAACAATACGTTTGAACAACGCATTAAATAAGACAATAAATGCTTCAATCAATATTTAACCTCTTCTCTTAAGAGTATGTCAAAAAGGCATTTTTTACAACTTTTCTGATGAATATAAAAAAAATTAGTTAATGTGCAATCGATCTTAAACAATTGTTTGGTTCAGTTCCTTTATCAACAAAAATTATAGTTTAGAATATGATAAGCAGAAAAATATAGCACTTGTACCTGCATGTTTAAATTGTACGTGTTCTTGACATATATTACTACATATTATTAGAATTTAAAGATTGCATAATGGTAAAAAATATTGATTTACTGTTAAATAAATAAGTGACAAAACTATTTATTGGCTAAAATTTAACTGAAAAAATAAAAAAAAAATCTCTCCAGCGGGGAATCGAACCCCGGTCTCCCGCGTGACAGGCGGGGATACTGACCACTATACTACTGAAGACTTATTTTTGTGTAGTCTCAATAGAACTTTGAATTATGAACCGGTATTTAAGGCTTAAATAAAATTTAAAAACTCTAAAATAATATTAAATACTGTTTTATTCGATAATCGACAAATAATTAAAAAATCGAGTTATTGTGATCTTTGAAAACCCATCTGCCCTATACGAGCAGATAACACAGTGCAAGAGGATCATTTGATAAGAACAGATATGGCCATGTGCTTTATACATTTTCAGATTATTATACTTTAAAATAGAATCCAAAACTAAGTACCATACATGTTGATAAAAAATAAATAATGGTGCACATATTCTCGGCTATATTTTTTCTTTCAACCAGTAAAATTGCCTACATACTGGATAAACTAATTTAATATTTACATTCATAAAAATGTTGTCATTTCAACTCACAAGTACATTACACCCATTAAACTTAACACCTCGAATAACAGTTAAGTATAAAACTCAAATCACAGTGAAATTTCAGTGCATCTCTTTACAGCCGCCTGGCGCATTTTTCCATTACACGCAGCAATAACATAAAGCCGGCTGGACGGGCTTGCTATGTGTAAGTTTATGCTTATGTAAATGAGCCTCGTCACGAGGGCTCCCCAAGCGCGCGCCAGCAGAGGAAAAAAAAGCCACTGCGAAATCACGCAACACCGCAGCCGTAAAACAACTAACAATGATGAAAATATTGCTTTCTGAAGGTGTTACCCACGGCTGAGTATCGTAACCTCTTCTTTTTCAAGCCCTTCGGCAACAAAGTTTCTTCCACCCCTCCGTAAACGTCATTTACCTTGAGTATAAGGTCTCTTTCCCTTCGAATGTCCTAACACTGCTCCTCGTGGGAACTCTTCAGACGATAATAAGAAAGTTCGCTCGTCGAGCTTTTTTTTGCACTTTTTATGCTTCTTTCATGGTGTAAATAAGAGAGCAAACAAAAGGCACGCGGTAGGAATAATTAAAGCACTGCCCGATGCAATATCCTGACGATAAAAGTAAGCTTTGCGATTTATGGACGATGTGACATTTTTATTCCGCGTGATTTATGTTCGGGTAAAATGAAGTTTTACGTGGACAAAAGTGTTATGTTTATTACTCGATGATGCAAACGAACAAAATTATTGATTAAAGAATTTCAATTTTCTGTACAAACGAAAGATAGCATAATTCTTACTCAACCTACTACTTCAAATATCGCAAAGTATTGACGCATATACAACACCCAAGTTCGAATCTTGTATCCTTGTAAATATTTGAAACAACCGTGAGCAGCTCTCAAATGCACCCCAACAACAGTCAAAGCATTCCCCAAGTTTCCGCCGAACGATTTTCCGCAGCTATAACGACGAAAGACTTCGGAAAAGCCAACAGCCGCAGCTTACGACCACGATAAAATATGCGTCAACGCTGATGCGTGTAAACTTCGACGCTGTACACACGCGCTTGTGCCCATAACGCATTCCCTTTGCGGTCTGAGCAACCCGCAGGGGCGGAAGCTCGCACTGCCGCGGCAAACAAGTGCGTGCACCTGTGCTATGCGCAGTGTGTTTAAGGGTAAACCCGTTACGGGGGTGGATGAATCGACGACGGATGGCCACTGGAGTATAAGCGCGCTGCGCTTCCTTTACGAGGCAGTCAGTCGTTTTTTAAGGACGACAGGACACAGGCTTTGACAGGTTGGTGTGGGAGCAAGCTTGTATTTAACCTTGGTCGCTATTTTTTGTTTTACAGGGTTAGATATAATACTTTGATACTCGTGAAATATCGTTTTATATTCATGATTAATAGAATTTTGAACAATAACGTGATGGTTTTCTTTAGCATTACGACAAAAATTGTTGGATTCATGTAAGTTACTTGCTTTTTAAGTTTAGAAAATATATTAAAATTCACTGAAGTAATTTGGATGTGTAAAAAGTACAAGATTAAACACGCGTAGCCTACATGCACATAAATAATCCAGCAAAGTTACAAGTATCGATTAAAAATTACAAATTGTAGATGAATATTAAAGTAATCTGATATACATATAATATGTAAGTAATATGTGAAAAAGAACTATAACATAAGAAATAAATATTTGCATTCTGTCGACAATCTTGAGTGCATAATGCACACATCTTTCACTTTGGTGTTTACAATAAATCTAAAATTTTTATATTAAGAAAAGAGCTACGGGTTTTATTATTTATTACACGTTGGCAACCTGTATACGTATCGGTATTTCATGTTTTAGACATATTCTAAGATTGAGCAAAAAGATTTAGGACAAATATTCAAATAATCTCGATAATATATTTATAACATAATATATGATGATATAAAATAAATAACAAACCTTTGCATAGCATTATAATACTGCATACTGCATTGTATTAAAAACGATTAATACTTGGTATATCAAAAAATATATATTACATCAGATATATCTAAGTACTAGATTTCTAAACTGACCCAGCATTAAAAATAAAACAAGTAATCTAATTGCTTAAAATAAAAAGTTTAGCAAATTTTTCAATGAATAAAAAAGGTGACTATGTTTCATTTGAATAGCTACTGTCGGTAACGCTGGTTCCCCTTTTACCAGCAAGTCGATGATTTATCCCGCGAAAAACAGTTGACAACGTAATGGAGAGCAACGTTAGATAACTCTCTGAATTTGCAATTTGCTGACATTTGCAATATCGTGTGTAGATGGACACAGCGACTGTTTCTAATAATCTTATACGAAATTTCAAAATTGTACGCATCGCCGTAAGTATGCGAATCGCGAGATGTAAGAAATACTAGAAAAAAAAACAAACAAATCTTTCTCCCGAATAGCGTTGCAAAACTTTAGTTCGGCGTATCTCTACGAAAAATCTCAAAATTCGTTGAAAATCGCAATTTTAAGTTGGCTAAATCCACGGTTAATTCGGTATAGGTATACATAATAAACGCGTGAAAAATAAAACAAGATGAAGTAACGCCAATACACCGAGTTTTTCTCTGCCGCTCGAAACCTGAAGCGACAGAACTCGCTTTGTTTACATTATACGCGGATTCGTAGAATGTCGCGGCGAGATGCAGCGCGACGGCCACGGCGGTCCCACGAAATCACCTCTCCTCTTATGCCGAACGTCACTATAGCTGGCATTCGTAGCAAACACCTTGCTCCTTTGTTATGATGCGAATGGAAAAGATTCGATTACGTCGGCAACGGAATAACAGATTTCGATCGCGGCTTTCTCAAGAAACAACCTTTGCGAATAAATCGCCGCGACGCACGATTTTTCGCAGTTTTCTACCAGAGTGCTATACGCAAGCAAAACGCAATTTAAAACAAAGACAGACGTATATGTACTCACCATAAAACTGCTAACGACGTAAACAATGTCTCTCTCTCTGGCACACGCACACCTTCTTTTGTCTCTGTCACCACAGTGTTTTTATTACACACGAATTTAAGTGTACATACATACATACATACACACGCGACGTTAGTTTCGACAAAACGTTTTTCAATGTTCAATCACAAGCGTAAACTACATGCTGAAAACAGCCTCGTAACAGTCGTAACCGGCACGACATCAAAAGAGAAATAACTGCGACGTTGACCCGAAAGAGATTTTACACGTCTCACAATAAATACTATACGTATTCGCGAACACTCGCTGAACCGTTGAACGTACCTCGTCCTCTGGGAAATCGGCGATGCGTGTTGTCCAGGTCCTTTCCTTGTCACTACCGGTATCTCTATCCCGCCGGTCTGTGTGCGTGATGCGTGTGAATGCTCGAAAAGGGAAATGGCGAGTGGCGGAATCTGCGCGAACGAGCGCGAATCTCGATGAAACGCCGTAGCGCGCATGCGCGGCGCTGGACCGCGCGGTCACTGGATATTGCGCGGGAAACTGTTATAATTTGAATTTTGACATTTGTTATTATGGGTATATATTATTATTACTTTTTGCAAACTGATTTATTGCTTTAGAGTCAGGGTAAACGAGAAATAAAGCATATCGTATTTAATACATTGAACGTATTTTTATTCGTTTAACACATTTTCCAAACAATTTTTACTTTTTTTTTTTCGTTGACAATACATTGCAGACAAAAGTATAACAAAAGCGATTGAATTTCATCAGCAGTAAGAAACAGGGTGTACAGTTGCGTAGAAATAGAGGATCAGATTTTTGGCTTGAGTAGAGAAATAGGCCAAAGAAAATGCATTTTCTGGCGTGACTATAATATCTATTAGTTATGAAACATCCATCATGCGCTGTTCGAGGCTTCGGATTCACACGATCTTCACTTACAGGCACAGGGATTACACTTGCACGTAGTGCCGGATGTCTTGCATCCGCACTTGTCTGAAACAAGAAAATAAATCGTTCGTTAAGTAAATAAAAAATACAACACTTCAATTATATCGTTTCGTAAATAATTCTCTGCATAAAAATCACGGGAATAGAAGCTTTCAATCGAGACAATAACCGTGTCATACAAAAACGTCGAAGAAAACAAAGCGAATGAAAATTCTTTCGCTCTCATTGCTCTCTAACCGCAAACTATATACGTATACAACGTCGCTGAAAAAAACCTTTCGCTATAAGCACTGCGCAGCCTCTAATTGAGGAGAAACCGTATAATCATCAGCTACACCGACCGAATAATAGCGCTTGGCTTGAAAACAAAAATTATATCCCGAGGAAAGAAACGTTTATTAGATAGACGGACTAATATAAACTTTTTTTCTTAGGAAGTATAAAACTCACGCCACACGGCATCAACATATAGAGGCGTGTACTTGCGTGCAGTACGCTATAACAGCGGGCGTTGACCACTGCGACAAAAGAAAAGTCGATCTACTCGACTATTCCCGGCTGCAATGCTGGTGTATATACAAGGTATTATATACACTCTGCGCTTGCGTCTACTATCTATTGTTGCTCGACCGGTGTATATTTTTTTATTGCTTCCGGTTGAGAGGTTGTGAAAAATAATTCGAAATTTCTTCATTTTTCATTGTTAAATAATCGATGGCCATATTACCTCCGCAGCTTCCCTCGCTACACTTGCAGTTGTCACCGCAGCTGCAGTTCTGGCATTTGTCTGTAAGAAAAAATAAGAAAATTAATATACGTTGCATTAAATGACGATGTTTTTTTTTTGATTGTGAAAAATCATGACACTCGTTTGTATACATATACACGAGAAAAGATTAGATCTCACGCTGCTTATATACGGAAGTCTACAATAATTGCCTCAACTCGTCAAGTTAATGTCTATACAAGCAATTGGATAATTGGCTGCACATGAGATCGTCCAATACAACGTGTCCCTCTCGGCGATAGGTCCATTAAATTTAGTTGCATTTACTTAATTAGTAATACAAATTCTAGCGACTGCACAAGTGTGCTTTAATACAGCCAATATTTCAAACCAGAGCGTCCAGTGAACTCCATAATTTTACCGAGTATGAAAATAGCTCGAACCGTTACATATAGCAGTAAATATCCCGCGTATATGCGCTTATAATTTCCATCTGCAGCTATACACGCATCATCCACACCGGTAATCATAATCCTCAGAAGAAGAAAAAAAAAATTAAGCTCCAAAGCAATTTTCCAAGAAGACGAAATATACATCACCTTATAACCGGCTATACGTGTACAATTTTTTTTTTTCAAAATCGCGTTACGTCGACCGACGCAAAATGTAATTTCCTCGTCGAGATGTATAGGGAAAAAGGTATAATTTCTCTATATAGGTATATAGTAACACCACGTCGCATTCCCATGAGTTCGCGAGCGGATAGCTTCTTCACTTGTGGACTTTATATTGCATTCCTCGCTGTCTTTCTCGGTATTAAAGCGTACGTCTCGAGAGTCAGCCTTGAAATCGAGTTAAACGAATTTCTTGCCGTATACATATATTGAGCGTCTAATCGTCGTGTATAAATCGATGAAAAAAAAATGAAAGGGCTGGTTGCCAGTTGATAATAATTTGTTTACACATGTAGATATAAATAAGAACGAATTTAATTAAAGGAATAGCTGCGCACACAATAACCGCATTCTTAATTTAAAGTATTCGTGCAGGAAGCGCGCGATCAATATAATATAGGCTTTCTGCGCACGCCAACTTTGTGCATTTATGGCATTGTGGAAATACACGCGAGAACATGCGCTTCTTATTATTTGTAATAATGAATGTACTGAGAGGTAAGCGAATGCAGAGATCGATACGTATATTTTTAAAGAAATGCTACTGGTTCATTAATTAATTATAGGGTGATAATTCGGATGTGAGTTGGTTGGTGATTGTAACGTTATCAATTAATAAGCTTGTTGCTTTTTTTTAAAGAAAAAGGTGGTAAATACCACACGGTATCGAGTTTATTTGTGAACTGAGACTTTATCGTGAACTTATCGTTTGGTTTGCGTGGAATTCTTTAGTTTGGAGAGTCGAGCTGCAAAATGAATCAATATACGAATTCTCCAGCACCTGTTAGATTTATGGAGTCGTTAAAAATAGTGCGTGTTGTTTTCATTATAGACCGATCGATTTTATACAGAAATTTTGTTCAAAATAATATATTTTTTTTTAATTATTATGATATTAAAAAGATAACGACGATATGTAATCGTGTGTAAATTCACAACGTTATATTAATTTCAGCCATATAAAATATACTCGAGAATCATAAAATAATAATTCAGCACTGACATCTAATAAAAAAAATTTCTACGAACATTAAAGAAATACTGCAACTGTATCAACAACGCATCAGCTATAAATATTAAAACTAAACCTCAAAATTCCTCGAATCACGTTTGCACAATCAATCATAAATAACCAATCACTCCAGGAGTCTCTCACAGCCAATAACTTACCCTTGCACTTGTCACAGTCTGGTCCAGGCATCTTGTCTGCTGTTGCGTGTATACTAAGCTTCTCAGTAAGTTGTTGCTCGAACGGTGGCTCTCGGCTAACTCGACGACACTCCGCTGCTGCCTTGCAATTTATCGATCGCGTCCCTACTCTCTGCGCAGCGGTTTCCCTGCAGCGCCGCGTTTCTCTTCTCCGCTCTGTCCTCGCGGCTTTTTCTTTCTCGGACTACTCGTATATAGTATATTGTATAGAGGCTCTATACGTGCGGTTTGTCTAGTGCACATGTGTCTTGTTCCGCGGAGGTATATGTAAAAAAATGGGCAGTTTGGTTCCGGCAATAGGTGGGAAGTTCTGTGGGAATGAAGCTTTTTTGTTTTTATCTAGCGCTTTTTGAGGAGCTGGAAATTTTTAATTTATAATATTGTTGTTAGTTCGATTGAGGGGCTTTAAATGTTTAAACTACTTTTATTTTATTTTGTCCGTATTGAAAATATAATCAATGAAAATATAATGCGATATTTAAAAACTAGGCCTATTTTATTTTACGCGCGCTACTTATTATACTAAAAATTTACGCATGAATTGCTACCAATCGTTTAGAAAACGTTTTATGCAAACGTTTTTACTTCAATTACTATAACTGAGTTATATATGACGGTCTACTTATTAAAATATATTGTCGCCACTTAAAGAACCACGTAAAAAAGCAAACTTTGTTCAATCGCTCCCCACAGGCATAATAATTACGAAATAAACTATAACCGTACTGTGCTCCTGCAATTAAATAATTAGCCTTCGTTTAAAAATAAAACACATAAAAATCTAACTGCAGATTTCACACTAAAATTCAAGGCAAACTAGGCAGTCATTTGAAATTAAGTGCAGACATGCAGTATTGTTTTTTTTTTACAAAAATCATCGGAAAACGAAGCGTCGACATGAATAAAAGAATATTCCAGGAATCAATCTCTTGGAACGAGAATATCAAGCACAGAAAAGGGCGGATGAAAGCTGACCAGTATCGAGTCCTGTCATGCGTGTGTGCGTGTGAATGCAAGGCCAGTGAAGCAACAGGAGCGTTGAATTCGGAGCGCGACGGATAAAAAAGCTGTGACCGTTTTCTTTTTTCCAACTAGCATTGTAGTATCTCGGCTGTAGTCGCTTTCAGGGCCCTTTCCGATTTCATGCTATTCGAAGGCACTAATTGTAATGCGGGATTTCACTTTTTCAGACTTTTTTTTTAAAGATACAGTGTAAAGTTTAATATTATTAAATTTAAAATACATGAAGTTTCAGAGAATTAGTTTATTTTATTTTCATAAAATTTACATACTGTAAAATAGAAATATATCGTAACTGCGTTTTCAGTTTCCACCATAGTACCCAAGTATATATCTGTATATAAATTACATCTAGCCTAAGCATAACAAAATGAAACTTATAATATTTCTCTTATCGGTCAAGAAAATTTTAGTTGTAAAAAATATTCCCATTGAAATAATTGGTAAAATCAGCCACTAACAATCGCATGACGATTGGCTGCTCTTATCGGAATTCTGTTGACCTGAGCAGTCGTCACAGCATTTGCAATCGCTACCGCACTTACAAGCCTTGGAAGAATCTGAAAACAGATATTAATTTGAAATTAAATCCATGGAATTTTATTTTAAGTACTTTCTTTTTTGCAATCATAAACTTTAGTAACACAATACATACCTCCGCAAGCTACACAACATTTGCAGCTCTTAGTCGTTTCGGTCAAGTCGACAAGAACGCAGCAGGAGCTTTCCTTGCCCGTAGATGACTTGCAGAAGCATTTGACAACGACGCCACCACTCTTGGTAGTTTTGACTTTCACGCAGCAGGTCGCATTCTCAGTTTCATCCTTTGAGCAGCAGCTCTTCTTTACAGCTTTTTTGGAATCTCCGCAACAACCACAGCACTTGCAGTCCTTTCCACATTTGCAATCTTTTGAATCGTCTAAGAAAAAAGATAATTGTGTTCATCAATGAAATGCGTAGATATCGACAATGATATAAAAATGTAATATTTACCACCGCATGCATCGCAGCATTTGCAGTCAGCTCCGTCCTTATTGCAGCAGCAACCTTTTTTCTTTCCATCACAGCATCCACAGCATTCACACTTCTTTCCACATTTGCATTCTTTGCCGTCATCTACAGCGAAAAAAAAACAAACGTTAAACAAAAATTCATGTATAATAAAAAGAAAGTTTCTTTTTAACAATCATTATACCTCCACAAGCATCGCAGCACTTGCAATCTACGCCACCTTTGTTGCAGCAGCATCCCTCCTTCTTACCTCGGCAGCATCCGCAACACTTGCAGTTCTTTCCACACTTGCAATCTTTCGAATCGTCTGTCAGATTCAGAAGAAAAAAATTTAGTTATTAAATATTCTAAAAATATGAAGAAATAATTGCAATTTTCGTGTAACAAAATTAGTCTCACCTCCACAGGCACCACAGCACTCGCAATCCTCTCCATTCTTATTGCAGCAGCAGCCTTTCTTCTTTCCATCGCAGCATCCGCAGCATTTACATTTCTTTCCGCACTTGCATTCCTTGTCACCGTCTATCATAAGAAAATGAGAAACATTGAATAAAAAAGTTCATCGAACGTTGCTTTATATTTTCGATTACAACGGTAATTACCTCCGCAAGCATCGCAGCACTCGCAATCGGCGCCACCTTTGTTGCAGCAGCATCCCTCCTTCTTACCGCTGCAGCCCTTGCAGCACTCGCAGTCCTTTCCGCATTTACAATCTTTAGAGTCGTCTGTCGTTGAGAAAAATGAAAATTTCAACCGTAAGAAAGAATAGAATTTGTTTTTTGTAGAAATTTTTTAATTTTGTAGAAATCTATATTACCTCCGCATGCTCCGCAGCACTTACAGCCCTTGCCACAGCGACAGTCGTTCTTCTTGGAGCAGCTGCTGCAGCATTTGCAGTTACCTTCGCACTTGCAAGTTACGGTCACATCTATGTGAAAAAAAAAATAAATAATAGAACTAGACTCAAGTCATACGCTTAACTGTATTTACGATAAAGATTGAAATTCAAGGATTCTCACCTCCGCAAGCAACGCAACACTTGCAACCTTTACCGGTATTGGCATCGTCGCTCTTGACACAGCAACAGCAGCACTTGCATTCTCCCTCGCACTTGCACTCCTGGGACTTGTCTGTTTAACAAATATGAAATTACCGTCAAACCTTTCAATCCTATTGATTTTACAAAAAATTATACAAGTTAAAGCTACTGCATACCTCCACAAGCTCCACAACATTGGCAATCCTTGCCAGTCTTCCCAGAGCAGCAACAGTTCTTTGCTTTGCTTGAGCTACTGGGTACGTCAATACGTACGGTGCCACCGGCGTTACCAATCACGACTTTCACGGTACAGCATGACCCCTTGGTCTTTTTGGAGTCCGTGGACTTGGCAGTCGTGGATTTGGTGCAGCAAGTGGCATCGGCTTTGCTGCCTGTATCGATTAAATAAATTTAAAAAAAAATAAATATGTTATGCGATTGAGTACGGATAAGAAAAAATGAAAATTGTTCTGTACTTTATTGCTTCGACATCAAGGTAAAAGCAAGTATTCGTCGGCGATGCGTTTATCGCGCGTATTTTTTGAATTTGAATATAAATATATAATGCAGTCTTTATGTGTGTACTTGTGATGTGCGTACTTTTATCAAATGATTTTAATATTGGACAACAGAAATTCCTTTTTTGTTGTTAAAATATTTTAAAAAAAAAATTCAATTCACCTGAGCAGCAATCGCAGCATTTGCAGTTGTCGCCGCAGTTGCATTTGTCGGTTCCGCAGTCAACGCAGCATTTGCACTCGGTGCATACACCTATAGATCAAATTCATAATTATTGTACATTTCATTTTTTTTAAATTAAACTGTGCATCACTTCGATATGCTAGCTCAAAAGCTCATCTCATAATTCGCAGTCAAATCGATAAAAAATACGAACGTTCAATATGAATCATGAGCGCAATGAATAACGATAAAAACAAATCTGCGATCAGTATATTGCTTTTAGTTATCACGCGCAGAGAAAAGCGCAAATAAAAAGTAATCTCGGTCTCTACATTCATCAATAATGCGTCAATAGGGAAAAGCTCCTCGCTAACGTAAACAATGCAACACTCGCATAATATTTCCCCACATATATATACACGTATAATAAGCTATACTCAATTCAAATCCAGTTTTCGTTCCACGACATCGAACATTTTCGTTTGGTCTATAAAGCACCGGAAAAGCAGATTAACCAACGAGTATATTCCAGAGATACCGACTCGTGATAGTACTGCGCATATGCCCTATCCAGCTCATATTCTATATCTTATCACCGAGAGTAATATAGTTATACATATATGATGACGACGCGACAATTGCGTTACGTAAAATTCATTGACATACGTTGGAAAAACAGGCTGCTTATATGTTTGTTAATAATTTTTTTTTTTTTTATCTGATCTAGGCGATTGTAGAACGTTTTTTTATGTAAAATTACATTTTGATTGCTGTATTAAGAAAATTACTAGGATAAAGCGCGGCGTCACGATGAGATGATTCACGTATAACTTTCCCCGAGAGCGCGGGCGCGATGTGCGTGGTGCCGCGTGCAATTTTAGCGCTACATTTCAAACGTGCGAACTGCGAAGTTTCCCGAATCATAGCTAAAACGTTGACGTGTAATTATTGCAATCGTTTCTCCGAAAATCAACGGAAATGTACTTTGAAATGACGAAATCTCACTTATGTGTGCATCGTTTGATAAAAATATTAAATAAAATTCATAAAAGGCGTATTTTGAGTTCGTATAGTTCGAAAAGTTTTCAGAAGCTTGTAAAAATTATAAAAAAAAAATGAAATAACAGCAAAAAATATTCACGAATAGAAACCAAAATTAAGAAATAAAATTTCTAGAACGATCTGGAAAGTTCCAACACATGATGCAATCGAGCTTAATCATCATTATAAATAATAATAATAAAATTCTATACTCACATTCCTTCTTGTCGCTCTCCATTGTTCTCGAAGTAGTCGGCGTATATAATTTTCAATCCAGTTTGTAGGTAAGTCAGTTTTCCACTTGTTCCTCGGCGCTTGATCAGAAGCGAACTTGGCGCTCTGTACGCCGGCATTTGAATTTATCTCCGGCCTGAGCCGGCATCCGTGTGCAAGAAGCGCTACGTGCCACGCGCAAACGGGCGCTTCTTCAACGGGCCGTGTGCAAAAGATCGATCGTCGTGTGCATCCTCGCGCACTTTCTAGTAAAGGTATGTAGAGAGGGCTATTATGACTGATGCTCCTGGAAACAGGTCTGTGTCTAGGAATCGAAAGGCCTCGGACTTTTCGTTTTTTCTTTTGAGTTTCGATGAACCTCTTAATTAGTTTTGTAATCCAATATTGAAAACAACAAAATTTTCAATTGAACTATTGAGTACATTTAATTCGATAATAAAAGGAAAAACATTATTGTAATAATCAATCATAGCGCATTTGGCCGCTCTTTCACACAAAATTATTTTTCCGTTTACAATTTCTGTTGATTCAAATTTCGCGCGCACGCTCATGCTACCAACTTCAGCCCGACCGAGGTTGCCTTTTTTGTCGTCTTCATTAGGAGGGTGGGGCGTCATTGACACCCTAACTTTATATTAAGATTACACGATTTTAAAAGAGATTTATACAAACAAAAAATATGCAATCAATAGCTTATTATAAA
>UCQR01019547.1:5398-15501 GCA_900474235.1 Cecidostiba semifascia | reverse complement strand
CTTATACATTAACAGCGAAAGGGTTAAAAGAAATATGCACAGTATGTGCCATCAAAGATGCTTTTTTTACTTTGTATTGATTTTTTTTTAAAGAAAAACTCAGCTAATAGAATAATAGACAACTGTAAAAACTAATTTGTTGTGAACATTTTATAAAATAGCCTTGTGTATAACACATATAAGCAAAATAAAAAATTCATAAAACATTATACTCTTAAAAACAGTGTTTATTGATGAATTTGGAAAAAGTAAATGTATAAATATGTATAAATTATTTTACATCAGATACATAAATTTTCGTTGTATATGTTGTTAATTAATTTTGAATAGTATAGAATATTTACAGCTTTTATACATTATTGAAAAAATAAAAATTGAAATTACTTATATACTGTAATTATTGGTAATTATTAGTAAAAGTGTATAATGGAATCACATTTGTTGATTATGATAATCTGTTCAATTGTAACAGTATACATACAGGAAGTACAAACATTGAATTTTCCTAAAAATTACATTATATATTTTACTTTGTTTTATGTTTTTTGTGTAATTTTTTAGAAGACTTGGACTTATTTGTGACTATTTGTTTTGTAGGATCCGTATCCAAACTAACAGCTAGAAGACTTTCTACAAGTTTACCATACGTTTTTTTTTCTTTTCTTTTTAATGCTTTCCTTTTTTTCAGTTGAATTTTGTGATTCAATTTTTCTGCTTCTGTTTTTGTACAGTGAGAAAACTTGTGATCTTTTGATCTATGATGACCTTTTTCTTTTTTGCATTTACTACGACTTTTCACAGATTCTGTTTGACCACCATTTAGAACACAGTTTAGAGATTGATCACTTTCTTCCACAGTAGAAGTTGAAGATTCTAATAAATTTGAATGTTTTTTCAATCTTTTAGTAGATGGCTCCATTGGTATATCATCGTCTAACTGAATATTACCAATAACACTATCTGTAGTTTCTTGGTCCCGTTTTCTTTTAGACTTCTTTTTCTTGCTTTTACATTTTTTTCTAAGTTCTTTTTCTTCCGTTGTGTCCCCATTTTTTACTGCATCATCTTCAATCATGCAAGACTTTGTTAATTGTAGACTTAAATTATGTATTTTTCTTTTTACTTTTTTACACGTTTTTTTAGATAGTTTATAATCATCATCAGACTTTGTTGCTGGAGGTATAATACAATCGTCATCCACTTCTACAATAATTTCATTTTTGATTGCAGATGTACAATCCTCTATTTCCATATCTCTCTTTTTTTTCTTTTTTCTCTTTAATTTAGTTTCAGTTTTGTCTGAACTTTCAACTTTAGACTTTAAATATCCAGCGGCAATTAGTTCTCTTTCTTGTTCAGCTATTCGAGCAAGCTTACCATTTAATGTCAAACCATGTCTAGCACCTTTGTGAGCTGTTCTACCACCACAAACTTTAAAAAGTTCTTCATCAGACATTTTAATAACACTTGGAATATCCGTGGCTTCGTCTTCAACAGCTTGGCATAAGCTATCTTTAATTAGATTTCCATCCTGCAATGTGGAGGTTTTTAAGAATTTTCCATATTGTAGGGAATGCTTTTTCTTGGAGACCTCTAAACCATTTTCAGTGGATGATATATTAAAGGCATTTTCTTTGGCTACTTTTATAGAAACCTCATCAGATTTCTTATCTAACACAATGTTTTTCAAAGCTTTATCGTAGAGAGAGTCCCACCATTTAAATTCTAAATCTTTGTGTCCAATACCACTTGTATCAAACTTTAATTTTGGTCTTAAAGCTTCAGCGATGCCATTTTCATTCTTTCCGAGTCCTTTACCTGCAAAAATCAATCATGCTTCAATTTCTGTAAGTCTATAGATTGTTATATCCTCGAAACGTGCTTGAAAAAAAACCACAATTTTCCCTCTTCTTAATTTTAGGTTATGATCGAAGGAAATTTGTTTAATATTATTAAATTACGATTTTCACGACAAATCTGTGTAATTATGAAATAATTAAACGTATGTTATCCTTTGTTTTTATAATTAACAGTTGGTAAGAAAATCAAGCGTACATTTAAGATAATAATTGACTCATATAGATAGGTATTGGACTAAGCTGTTATAAAAGAATTATACTCAGAACTTTACCTTCGGTCCATCCGTACTTCAAAAGCTGAGCTTTTGCAAAATCAGACATATCTTGGCTTCTTCTTGAGCAGCTTTAATGTATTCCGTGTATTCGTCATTTAGAAATAGACATTATTCTTTGTTATTAGAAAAGTATAATGTACCATGCATACACTGTATTTACACTGTATACACAGCACAGAGGCAGGACGCACGACGCAGAGTGAGCCGTGAGGTTCTATACCTGTATCTATATTTACAACTGATAGGTGGCGCTTGTAACTTTTGTACACCTCGTAGTTGTAAAGTTGTATAGCTGGTTGTACGGTTGTAGGTTGTAGGCTTGTACTTTTCCTCGAATTTTGACATCCTCCCTATAGGTACTCCTCACCACTGCACATCTCACGACTCACATCAACCTTGGCATGCGTGAATGCGCGCGTGAGATTTGAATTAAGTATAAGATAGTAAGCAAATTTAATATATTTATATTATATTTCTTTGTTTCCGTCAAGACGTATATATTATAATAGATACTCGTTAAAAAATTAAATATAATCCAGCGAGTTAGAAAGAGGGAAATTCCAAGTCGCAAATATCATATACATACAGTTTGTGTGATAAAATAAGTAGTTTTCAGTTTTTGTAGTACACTTTTAGTAATTCCGAAAGTTAATGAAAAGGTTTGTGCTCCTATACTAGCATAAAAGAATAATATTCATACGGTATAACTTGGATATGAATTGGAAACAATTTTTTGCATATACAATTATGTATATTACATATTAGAGTTGTATTTTAGTAGCTATTTATTATAAAAAAAAAAGGTAAGTAACAATATTGGTATTGGTATGTAAATATAAAAAATAAATGAATCTCTCGAAACGCGTGTGAAAGTTTAATTTTTAAACGCAACAAGTTCAAGTTTTGTTTTATTGTTTAATATAAATTAATTTTCAATAGCATGCAATTAATTCTTGCAAGTATAAAAAATTCAGCGAACTCGCCTGGTTAAATGTCTCCATTAATAAAACCGTTTAAGTATTATATTATTATATAGAATAACAAAGTAGTAATTTTTACGTAGTGTATATAATTTGTGTATATATAATATAGGACGTGAATCCGTTTTCCCCTTGCGTTTTTGTTGACACGTCGTGCTGGCAGGTTCAGTCAGTTCTTCAAAACAGTGTAGGATTTCTTATACCTCTACCTACCCTCTGAATTCAACCTTGGCACGTGATCGCAATAGAAAAACAATCGTCATATATCTAGCAGACTTTTTTCTATATATAAGTATATGTATAATGTATAGGTATATGGGCTTTGTAGCAGCCGACACTGATTGTGAGCGGGAGTCTATAACTCCATAACACGAGTATAAGATTGCTGGAGCTCGTCTCGCCGGTATAAACACAGGCAGCTGCGTGTATTGTTGTCGCATCTTTTAATATTGCAATCAATTTGGTGCATTTTATTTTATTTCGATACAGTGTATTTGTGATAAAAGTGAACACGTGTACGGCGTTGTTCGAGTGATAAAGTATAAATCTACAAGTACACACCGCTGAGTACTGGCTTTTATAGAAAAATCTTGAATCGCAAACATCGAAAATGAATCAAGATTCACTGCAAAATATACTGTCAACATCTCAAGCGCTGGCAGATAGGGGAGAGTACGAACAAGCTTTATCTTGTTTGAATACAATGGAATGCGTAATGGCGTCGTGGATGAGGGGCAAAGTAAGCGTATTAAAATATAATAAGTTACATTAATTTTTTTTTTATGTGCGAAATCTATATGCGAAATCCGACTTGAATAAATATACGACGATTTTTTTTTTAGATATACCTGTCCGCAGCGCAGCAGCTGTCGAAAGATTTTATATTCATGTTTTACAGGACAGTGGAGATGAAGTTGAAGTATCAGGAGCTGCTCACACAGGCTTACGATCATCTGTATAAAACGTCGCTACAGTTGCCTAACGCTAGTTGGGAAATCAAGGAGAATCTAAACAAGTGCCTTTGGTATCAGATAGCTCAAGTCGAGAATGAGATTATAATGGCTAGAACAGTGGATCAAGAGAAAAAATTCGAAGCGCACGAAGACGATGATTCTTATACGGAGGTGAGTTCGTTAAATTTTTCGTACGTGCACACCTGAGAATTTCGAATTTTTCGCATTGTTATATTACATCGTATATACTAATTTTTTTTTTGTTTTACAGGCTTGGACAGAAAATTTAATTCATGAGATTTCCGAGTGGAAACTCAAATGAACGACGTATTAATTAATAATCAATCGCCATTTTTAAAAGTCGTATTTTGTACTCAGTGGAAAGATATGATAATCGGTTGATCCGAAAAAATTGGCAAACGAAAACGAATTCCTTTTTAATTAGTTTCTAAAACTCGTTATCATTGATATAGATAAAAACGTTGTTAAATTCAAGATATATGGTAGCGTAATTCATTTGTATGCAACCACATACATGCAATGTATGTAATACATCAATTTGTAAAAATTAGAAAATTAAACTGTTATAGGGATTTTGTATAACATTTCTCTACTTGGAAATTGCAATTGATTTAATGAATATTATCAGGTACTTTTCAAAATATATGTACGAAAAGTATTTTTTTTTATTAATAAAATATTATTATTATTATTATTAAAAATCCAATTTCGATTTCAAATTATCCCAATTTCGAAATTGCCGCTTTAAATTGAAATAAAATTATAATATGACCGCATGAAAATGTCAAATTCTGCGCGAGTGAGAAAGATAGAAGAATCAGATTTTTGGCAGCAGCTACCCTAGAGCAGCACACTGTATACATCAGCGATTGAACGAGTTAAGGTGATTGGACAGGCGGTAAATTCAATAGTTGATTAAAAATGTTGTTTCTATGAGGTTTCATTGAGAAAAAATACGTTTATTTTATTTGTCTTGGTAAGGACACACTAGCGTCAAACAGTTACATGTAAATGAAATAAGGTAATGAAAATTGGAACATAAATAATTAGAGTGAAATGCGTTGCTCTTATGGGAGGTCTTACCAAGGCGAATTACAACTCAAGTCTTGTACTTGGCAGATACAAGAATACTTTGATTTGATCTTGAAATTTACCTACAAAATTGCTACAACTACTTTCAAGCCAAGCTTTCCTAATTAATTCTGTAATCACAATAGTAGCATCCCTGAGATTTTGTTATTAAACTAGATATATTACATATAATATTCTTATAGTTTATGTTTGGTACAAAATTATCCTAAATGTGTTACATCTAAAAGTATGAAATTAGATTCAAGTTAACTTTTCAAGATCAATATTTCACACCTATAGATTACAGGTCAAACTTGTTTACATTGAATCTTTGTAATAATAAGTTTTCTTTGTTAAAAATAAAGATTCAATACCCAGTCGGCACTGTTTTGTTATTGACAAATTGCGTGAAGCTGCTAACCGATAGACACATTCTAGTTCTTGCGATGACAGACCTGTAGGAAGTTTTGATTTCAGTGCAGTGTTATCTTTGATGAAATAGTCGCACATATCTGCAATAACTTTCTCAAATTCATCAATGTTTTGATTTTTATTTTCGAGCATCCTTAAAGAGTTCTGAGCAAATCGTTTAGAGAATCCCAGGTACTTTTGTCTATGTACTTCAACCTATAACAAAAAACCGGAAATAAATAAGAGGGTGAACAGTAGTTGAAATGCAAATGGATTGCGAAAAATTACTAAACCTCTTGAATTTGTGTATGTATTTCTTCACACGCAGGTACTAGTTTTCGAGCCTTTAGCAGTGATTCCATAGCTTTATCATAGTCACCCAATTGAGCCAAAGCTTTTCCATATCTAAACATTTTATATTGTTCGTTAATTTTATGAAATATTAAAGAAAAAAAAATACTTGTGTATTATTTTATGCTTACTGAAAATGTGCCTTGCCAGTTGGTTCATTTGGCAATCTTTGAAATGCGGAACAGGCAAGTTTGGGTTTATTTACTTTATTGTAACACACGGTAAGATTTGTAAGTGCCCTAGATAACAAAGTGTTCATTTTTTTTTCTTCTTCATCATTCTCTAAACATGCTTTTTCCAGACAGTCTACAGCCTTGTTGTACCTGAATGAAAATGCAAAGTAATTGAATAAATTAATCAATAAAATGTATTTATAATAGAAGAGTTAAAACTAACTCTCTTATAGCTTGTTTGATCTTCTGTCTCTTAAAACTATCCTGTCCTGTGTTCATCAAATCACGAATTATTTTTTCAGTTTTGGAAAATTTCCTCTTATCTTCATTGCTCAATTCATCGTACAAATCAGCAGAACCATTATCAATAAAATCAATGAGTTCTATCTTGAATAATACTTCGGAATCGGGTGGAATTCTAGGTAAACAACCTAATTTTCCATACGCCAAATGAGGTTGAATAATAAATATAGCTTTCTCATATTTACGCATAGTACTGATTGCAATTTCAAGGCCTTCTATCATTTCTCCTTTTCCTAAACGCAAAGAAGCACGTTTTTCACGATGAAACAGTGTGGAATCAAAAGGTTCATCTTGAAACTCAAAGTAACCAACATACTCTACAGTAGCTTGTGCATCTTTAGGGATGACGTCACCAGCACCTTCTTTCTTAATGAGTTTCAAAATCTAAAACAAAAAATAAAGAACGATGTAAAAATGAACTATGTACGAGGGTTTGAAACTTGTTTTAAATCAAGATAGTTCAGATTACCAACCTCGCTATCTCCATACACGCTTTGCATTCTAGGTTTAAGAGTGTCGAACGCTATTCCGATAAAAGATACATTTTCTGGTTCAAAATTAACATCATCATTTCCATCTTCCAAATTGAGAAGCCTCAACATTTCTTCATTATTCAACTTGACTGATTTTGAATAATCAAGATCATCATCGTCCTCCAGCAAATCTATAAAGTCAGTTGTGTCCAGAGTGAACCCGTTGCTGTTTAACACTTGGCTAAAATAAAAGGAGTGAATCAATTCACCTAGTCTGTATATCTTCTGAACTAGATTAAAATATTAAAAGCAATCAACTTACTCAACGGTAAAACCCTCGCCGGCTTTTATAGTTGTCGTCATTTTGGCGTTTAAAATACTGTACGTTCTTGATGGAGGAGGTAACGTTATTTATGTCTGTAAACAATTATTACGAGTAAGTTATTGGAATGCCGGCAGATATTATATATTCTATGCTCCCTACTGTATATATAGGTATACTGATTCAAGCCAAGATCTAATAAAGCAACACGTGGGTATGTCGCGGCAACGAGTGTTTATTATGGTGTGTGCACACATTTCGTTATACCTATATATACTTAATACTGTTTATACTTCCAAGAAATCGCGAGAGCCCAGAACAGTTGGGAGTACGTTTTTCATTTTATTTTTGTAATAAGTATTCAAAAATACTGCCATGACATAGGTATGGTATATTCAAATGCAACAACAGTTGATGTTTAAATAACAAATTGAAAATTGCTAAAAATAGATTAAGTCAGATACTTATAAGTACAAGTCTGTATAAATTCGTTTACAAAATGTTTAAACATTGAGAAATTTTACAGCTCGTTTATAATAACGTTCTAAACAATAATTATTAAAAACCTTACCATATACTGACTGCGGAAGTGCGGACCAGACAGAGATAATACCCTGTTATCTGGTTAGCTCAGTACCTATTCTTGCCACAGAGGGCGCAGCTGGAGGTCTCAACAATAGGCGAATAAAAGACAGAATAGTGTAGAGTATACTGTAGACTTAATAGTTTTTAGCTTTATAAACTATGGTATGACTATTTTTGAAATACAGGTTTATTGAAGTAATTGTATGAAAGAAATGTTCAAACAGATTTTAAAACTGAAGAAATGCTGCAATTAATAATTATTAAATTAATACTTTGAAAAACCCGCGCATTTAGTAATGTCTTCTGCTATTTTGTGGGAAGCGAATGATTTGACTTATAACCTCAAAATAGAAATAAACTTGCGTGCCTTTTTTGACGTAGATTGTTATTAGTTGTTTTTATACAAAACTTATTCTTGATAAATTTGATATTATGTATCATTAACATAGTATTTTTTATTATTATCAGCAACCTAATGCACCTTATAACTATAAATGTTTCAAAGTAAACAATATGGACGATTGTAAAAGTCTGGCATTTTTAAGAAAGCAATTTCTTTGTTGCACGCCTCTCAATAAATTTAAATGGCCCGTAAGTATACAATTTGTGAAATATAACGTCATCTAAAAACTTCATTTTCTGAATTCGCTGCTAAGTGAATTATTTTTGAATTGCAGGATTGTGTGAATGAACTCGATGTAAATATACAGAAAAAGATTCTGGATGTTACTATAAATAGTGAACTTATTTCAAAGTACGCGATCAAGCAATCGTACAAAAAAGCCTTCTTAAAAATATTTATTAATAAGGTGAGGCTTACTTGTTGAATAAAAAATACATTTTGTATGGAAATAAGGTAAATCGTGCGTTCTTATTCTACTTTCAGCTGGAACAAAGTGGAGTAGAAATAGACGATGATATTTACAATACTTACTGTGAATCAATTGCTTGTCCAGATGAACAAGCTCCTATGCATTTTCGACATTTCATTTTAAATTATGGAGGAGTGAGTGCTATTCTTAGCATTAAGGAAAGTACAAACATAATATCGGAAGGTACCACAGGATTATGCAGTTGGAAGGTGAATTAACAATAATAGTAAATGTAACAAAATATTTTTGAGAAAAATATAGTAATGTTTTAAAATGTTATCCAGGCTGCTTTTCATTTAGCTGAGTGGTGTATTACAAATAAACAAGATCTCGAAAGAAAAAATGTACTGGAACTTGGATCAGGTGTTGGTTTGACAGGGCTCACGGTTGTTAATTTTTGTGCACCAAAAACGTATTATTTCTCAGACTGTCATCCAATGGTATTAAAGACATTAGAAGAAAACGTACGTTTGAATCTTTTACAAAAAGATAACAAACCTTTATGGAAAGAAGTCTTGTCAAATAATAGGATAGAATTTGAAAAGGTTGCAAGTGATGGAGGAAAGGAAGTACAGCTCAAAGTAGTAAATTTGAAATGGGAAGAAATTGACGAATCAAGATCGGAACAAATGGGAATTGACGTAGTCATCGCTGCTGATGTGTTGTACGATAATAGTACATTTGACGCTTTGGCGCGAGGCTTGAAACAATTAATGTGTAAGGCTGTTAATTATGCAATTATAGTGGCAACCGTTAGAAACGAATCGACATTGTTAGATTTTCTGAACATTATTGGTAAAGATTAGTTTTTGTTAGCAAACTTTTGTTATATGCACAAAAGAAAATTTCTCGAACAATATTTAATAGATGTATATTTTATTTTACAGATAAATACGATCTCGCATATGAAGAAGAAACAACGTCGACGCTACAGATATTTATACAGTCCGAAGAGACGCCAATTAGGATATTGAAAATTTCAAGGCAAAGTAAATGAATCACTGATTGATTTATAAACGTATGAAATACCTTCTTTTTTTTATTGATAGACTTAATTTTCTATACTAATTTAAATATCTTATCTGGCATAAAAAAATATTTATAAAAGTATTAAACATTGACTTATAACGTTATTTAGTAAATTCAACGAAAATGCACTTTCAGTAGCTGTATATACGAAATGCACTTTTCAAAACCACTTTCTTAAACTATGGCGTTTTAGTTTCGTTTCGGTTTCATCCACGTCTTTGTCAGCATCTTTCTTGTTGCTCTTCTTGGACTTTTTCTCCTTTATTTTCTCCTTGATCTTTCCCTTTTTCAATTTGGATGAGCGACGAGATTCATCAGTCATGTTGACATGGTCAGTTTTACTCCTGGCTGTAATGTTGAAATAATTAATCGTTACTCTACTGCTCTCGTATTGAAATATATATATTTAGAAAGAAATATCGGTT
>UCQR01019539.1:0-10466 GCA_900474235.1 Cecidostiba semifascia | reverse complement strand
CCCCCCCCCCCCGTCTCGCGCCGGCAGCGTATTATATACCGACGAAGCCTTCCTTCCTTCCTCCTCCTCCTCGTCTACCTCCTTCGCTTATACTATATATATTCTTCTTCGAATTTTTCTACGTCGCTCGGCCCATCAAACATTTAACTCTCCCTCGAAAAACAATGCTTTTTATTTTCTCTCTCCGCATCGATTTATACTTACTTGTATAAAATTGTCCCGGCAGTGCTGTATACTTCTATACGCGAGCGCGCGATTCATCGGTTCCCGTTATTATTACACACTGCACACATATTACAACGCGCATAGCTGTGATGTGTCGTCGTCGTCGTCGTCGTTGTCGCTTACATATATATTGAAGAAGAGACGACGACTCGAGTCTTGATGCCAGAGAATATAAGCATTGTTTGCTCGCCGCTCGGCGACAATGAGCGGAATTCTTGCACGTTTCAACAAATCTATAGAGCGCGTCGTCTATGCGTCGTGTACACGTTCTTGTGTGTGTGTGCGTGTGTTGCTTTTATATTGTTGAAAAGACACAAGGGAAAAGAAGGAAGAAAAAAAAACAATGTGATGCGCGGAGAATGGAAACGGCTGTACAAAAAAAAAGAAGAAGAAGAAGTAGCGTGTGTCTTATTGACAAAATACTAAAAGAAGGAATCCAGCTTCGAACGATAACATTGACTGCGCGCGAAAGCCGAGCTCGCGTGTATTATATGTATATATGCGAGAAAGATAAAAATCGCTAAACAATCTCTCTCTTGATAAGGCTAATTATAAATAGAGATGGGTTTGCGAGGCGCGGCAGTGGTTTACGAGCCATTTGACTCGGAGAAATTGCAAAAAGCTTGACGGAGTGTAAAACCGTCGAGAGATCGACAGATGCGCCGAGTACGTGGCGCATGTATTAGTATATATATGAAGAGCCCTCGAGAGCAAAAGCGTTTATTAGATTGCAACGCGCGGCTCTGCGGATATATTGTAATGAGGGGGTCGCTCTCGAACCGCACACGACCCACGCTGAGTTTTTGTTATGTACGAGAGACTCTCTATATACATATATACATAATATGTATCAGGAAATCTAATAGGCGGCCGAATCGCAGGGTAGCTTTCCATAGGCGTGACGAGGCGCGCTCGCTTGTCAATCAAAAATTTCATTTCCGATTATGATGGCCCCCAGCTGTCCGGCGGCTCCTCGATTCTTTTCCATTTTTTTTTCTTCTGCTGCTTCTCGTGTCGGCGATGGAAAAATCGCCGAGAGAGAGAGAGAAGAGCTCTTAGTCACGAGCTACTCGTGAGAAGGAATAAGCTGCTGCTGCTGCTGCTGCTGGAATTATGCAGTAGTACACAACGATGTTCGGCAGGCCTGGAATATAAAGAGAGGCTCTCTCTCTCTCTCTCTCTTGCGGAAAACGGTATGAGGAGAGAGGGAGGAGAGATGATTTCACGATCTGCGTGATCGGCGTCGGCGGCGGCGGCATAACAAGCCGATCGTGACCGTTGCTACTGAGAAACTAGCTTCTTTTTCCCAGATATATCCCCCGATCGTCCGAGAGTATTATAGCCGCAAGAGAGGAGAGCACTACTGCAGCACACATATACACACAGGCAAATATATCAAGCAGCAGCAGCTGAACTTTGAGAGGCAGGATGCGTTTGTCGGAAACGCTTTTCTACTGTATAGCCGTTAATTATATCTGCTGCCGCGCTGAGAAATCGGCGATATCGCATGTCGGCCGCTCGAATCTTTCCGCCATCTTGCGGCCTGCCGATTTTTTTTTTCTTTTTTTTTATTTTTAGCAACGCTGCTGCACAGCACTCTGCGATTACACATTCTCTCCCTTATAAATATGCAAATGCAGCGACTCTCCTCGCGAGAGAGAGAGAGAGAGAGAGAGAGAAAGAGGGAATAATAGAGCGACGAAAAAAGCATCATATATACCATTTGCTGCGCTCTCTCTCTTGACTTTTAATAATAACCAAAGCTCCTTTGTTCGATGCAGGAATGCGCGCTATATAGCAATTCCGCTAATTCTGGCCTTTCGCGCTCTCGCGAGAGAGCTGCTACCAGTCTTGGCTTATTATTCGCTTCGATATATCGTTTTATAGGCCCTTGGCATTATACTCTCTCTCTCTCTCTCATACTCTCGCGAGTTGGCGGCTCCTGCCCGCGTAAATACATGGATCGACACACGGGCTTTAAAAAATATCAAGGCCCCAAAGGAATAAATATAGACGGCGCGAGGAATATATATAGCGAATGTGCATGCAGTGCGGAAGCCCCTCTCTCTCTCTCTCTCTCTCTCGCGGCGCACTATCATTCCGGCCACTGCTGCAGCGCGGCTCTATTATCCTTTCCCGCCGCCATAACGATCGACGCACTTCTTCTTCTTTTTTTTCTCCTTCTTTTTCTTCAGCCTCGAGGCCCCTCGTTCGCGGCCTCTCCTGTATAGTATACAACATATATAACTTGTTTCTCAGCTGCATTATAGTCTGCGCCGGCGCGTATATGTATGTATAATGTTGCGAATATATACATGTATATATAGTTGCGACGAAATTTCGACGATTTTCCCCATCGCTCACAGTCATTATCGCGAGGATATAACCGATGCGCTTCCGTTGGAAAAAGAGCCGCCGTAAACTGGAGAATGCGCAGTTCTCTCTCTCCCTCATCTCTTTCGTATATATTGAGTATATAGACGACTCGCGAAATTTCATTGCTTCTCGGTACGCCGCGCAATGAAATTCTGTGGAATGCGCAACGTGTCCCGCCGCCGCTCTCGCGCAGCTTCTCTCTCTTTCTACTACTACTACTATATGTATATGTATACACAATAAATGCGTCTTTAGCATGCAGTTCAAATACTCGGAAAAGTGTGCAGTGCGCGGCAGTCGCGTATTTCATAATAGCGGCCATTATAATTGCAATGGCAAAACATAGCGCGAGCGAGAGAGAGAGAGAGCTAGAAATAACCTTATCTGGAAAAAGCTCGAGCGAGCAGCGCGGAAGCATAGAGAGTAGGTATATAAGGCGCAGGTAATTAGTTTACTCGCTCTGCGCCGCCGCCGCCGCCGCCGCCGCCGCCTCGATATCGAATTGCGATAACGAATTTATTATTGCCATCTAATTCCCTTTATGACTTGTAAATACGTTTCCGAGAAAATTTATTGCGCGCTCCGCGGTCGCGACGATGAAAAACAAAAAAAGCGCGCGTATATACAGAGGAGAAAAGATTTAGCAAAGAGAAAACAGAATGGTTTGACGGACTTTTATTATATACGACGGCGGGTATAATATCGCATTGCCGACACGACCTCTGATGTATACTATATATATAGCCGATCGCCGATTTTATATTTCACATCGCGGATGCAGTTCCCATGGCATAAACAAAAGCCGGGCAACCGCTAATTCCGAAGATGAAATATTATAAGTAATAACGTATACACACGTATATGCACACATGTATATATATAGGCGGACGCGCGAGGATAATAACACGCCGCTAAACTGCGAGCGCGCGAGAGATATCCTATATACGCTTGCGCGCACGTGCTCTCTCTATCTCTCTCTCTCTCTCTCTCTCTCTCTCTCTCTCTCTCTCGCAAGCTTGGGATACATATATAATTGTATAATTATTATTAATGATATCGAGCGTCAAGATAGAGGCCCATCAGCTCTCGATCGTTATAACGAGCGCGAGCGCATGACTGATTTCCCTTGCCGCGCGCAATTATCATCGAACCGGATTAGAACACAGCGCGCATATCTCTCTCGCTTGTATGTATACATATATATTCTAGAGAGAGAGAGAGAGAGAGAGAGAGAGAGAGAGAGAGTGGGAGAGACAAAGGCGACACAATACACGTATCTTCTTTTGCATCCTCTCTCTCTCTCTCTCTTCCGCGACTGTTTGCTCACGGATACAGCATGCAGAGAAAGCTGTGTCTGTGTTTGTGTATATACATATATATATCCAAATATAGGGGGGATCGTCCGCTGCAATTACACGCTGAATCTTTAATGGAACGTTTCGAGCCTGAAATTAGTCGAATGCTATGGAAAGCCATCGGCACGTAATGCAACTACTCGAGCTCGGACGAAAGAGAGAGAGAAAAGAGAGTCAACTCTTATATATGCATGTATATATACACATCAGACTGCATCATGCGGCTGATGCAGAACTGCGAGAAAGGACCGAGAAGGGGGGAGGCTGGTGGAGAGCTGCAAATTGTATTAGAAGAGGATTTGCCTGGCCGCAAGCGTCCAAGGTGGTCCCGGCACGTATGTATAGCCATCATCTAAATGCTCGCGACTGCAATTTCATACATGACTCGCAATAAGGGCTCCGAAACACATGTTCGTATACACTCTGTATATGCATGTATATACATCAGGTATAGAAGACAAAAGAACCAGAGAGAGAGAGAGAGAGAGAGCTTCGACGTAATTTAACGCAAGACGTTTGACGATGGCCCTCGATAATGTCTTTACTGGGCCGCTCTTTACCTGCTGCTCTCGCGCTGTGTGCATGCGCGCATAGTATAAAGAGGTTACTCTCTCTCTCTCTCTCTCTCTCTCTCTCTCTCTCTCTCTCTGCCGCCGCCGCCGCCGCCGCCGACGTTGCTACAAGTACCTTCGGCCTTTTGCCTTTTTCCCTCTTCGGCTATATAACGTGCACTTGCCTTGGAACGTCGACGTCGACGACGGTAACCCAATAACCGAAAGTCTTCCGGACTGTACCAGAGAAAGCTTCAAAGGCGCGCATCTCTCTCTCTCGTTGCGAGAGAGGAGCCCGCTCACAAACAAGCTATTGAAAAACGTCGATGGGATATTCTCTCTCTCTCTCTCTCTCTCTCTCTCTCTGTGCCGATATTCGATGATTTAACCGCCGATAGAAAATTTAGCCCGACAGCATAATAGTAGAGAGAAAGAGAGAAAGAGAGAGCGTTTATATATTCCGTACAGACGATAAATCAGAGCTATATACAGGGCTGATATGCGCGGAGAGAGAGGGATTATAAGTGCGGCGTGTTTAACGCGCGTTATTCATCTCTTTCTTTCTAGACTGCGCATCTCTCGAGAGATATACCTATAATTTTTTTTTCCTTCCAAGACGCATACATCGAAAATCACCGGTGTACACAAGTCGCGGGGTGAGAGACCGATGATTAGCCGCTGGGACGAGCGCATCAGTATAGAGTATATTATAGAAGCGCCAAAAACTCTGTTTATATGCCCGGTAGCTCATTTCGCATATTATGTGCGCAAGCGTTATTTTTCGCTGTATATATGCTGAATATATACACATGTATATATGTATAGAGAAAATGTGTGTGCACACGTGTGTGTGTGTGTGTGTGTGTGTGTGTGTGTGTGTGTGTGTGTGTGTGTGTCTGCTGGGTCCCCGGCGGGCACTGCTATTAACCAGCTGAAATCACTGGCATCGACGGGCACACACATCGACGCTCGAGCGCATTTTTTCCGTCTAGCCGCTAAGTGCAGGTTGTATAAGCCCGCGAAAAAGGACGCTACCGCTCGCGCGCTCTGATCGAGAGGAACAAAGCGAAAAACGACGCTGCTGCTGCTGCTGCGCTTCGCGAAGAAAGTGTGCACCGTATGGTGAGAGAGAGAAAAATTGCACGTTGTCCATGCAAATGCGACGAGAGTCTCAAATCTCACGCAGCAGCAGCAGCAGCCTCTATTTTTTAACCCTATACTATATACTAGCCCGCTACTCTGCAGCTCTTTTTATTACTCTCTTTCGACTTTTACCTCTTTCGCATATGCCACAGCAGCATCAGTCGATAAATTTTGCGACGCTTGTTCTCTGCACAATATAAATAAATGCACATATATATGTGTGTGCGTGTATATATATATATATATATTCGTCGCGCAGCTCTGCTGCGAATTGAGAGAGAGAGAGAGAGAGAGAGAGCTGGAGGGTAACGCAACAAGTGGTGGTTTTCACGGGTTTTCCCGAGGATGAAAGGTATCACCGGGCCGTTTCATGCCAGAGAATCCCCCCCTTCCACCCTCTCTCACTGCGCGCGCGCTGCTTGTCTGTCTCTGCAGTGCTGGCTGTCTCTTTCTTGTTCTTTGTATACGACTTTTCCCCGTCCTCTCTCACTCACTGGCAAAGCTCTTCTTTTTCCTCCCCTATAGCGTCAGCTTGTGTCCTTTATATCCGAACTCCGCCGCTTATTCGGCTCGATTGAGAGAGATCGCGCGGGGTCAAGGCTAAAAGTTGGCAAAAAATATCAAGTGGAAGTATAGTAGTAGCAGGAGCTCTCTCTCTCTCTCTCTCTCGAGGGGCTGGATGGAAACCATTATTGAAATCGGCCTCGGCGATTGGCCGACTCGCAGGTACGGAGAGAGGTTCGCATGATTAAGATCATCCAATGATTCCTTCTCTATAATGATAGGCTCTCTGCTACTTGGCGCTGCATGCGAGAGAGAGAGAGAGAGAGTAAGAATCTTGCGAGAGTGGGGGGAAGCTCAATTTCTTCTTTTTTTTGTTTTCGAGTACGAGATGCAGCAGCAGCAGCAGCAGCGAATGAAGCAACTTATGCTAATGAAAATCCTACTTGGTCTTTTTCGTCCGCGAGAATAAGAGTATATCTCAGTCTCACCGGAGGTCCGCTGCGAAAACTCGCAATTCCTACAACACGCCGGGCAAGATAAACAATATTAAATGATCGTCGTCGTAGTCGTCGTCGTTCCGTCTTTGCGCAGAGAGTCGCGTAGCACAAGTTTTTACCTCTTTCTCTCTCTCAGCTGCAATATAAGACTGCAAATTACTCGTGATGTTTACATTCACGAGCCGCTGCCCTGGACAGAGCGCAAATTCCATCTTATTATTCTCATATACGTGCTTATAATGAAATATTAAGCGAGCGGTGAATACAACGGGAAACGAACTGCAGCGAACCGAGAGAGAGAGAGAGAGAGAGAGAGACCAATGAGCTATATGTGTGTGTGTGTGTGTACAGGCGAAAGCGAGGGATTGAAAAAACCATTTAGCAACTGGCCATTATAATAATACGTGATTCGTTTATCTTGCGCGGACTGTGCAGGAGAGCGCACTGCTGCTGCTGCTGCCCCTCAATTTTCTTCTCTGCAACTCAATTCTACTCGCTGCAATCCTATACTCTCTCCCTGTGTCGAGAGGAGAACTACCAACTGCGGAGCTGGAAATAAATTTTGTTGGATATCAAAGAGAGCTGCTGCTGGCCTCGTCGGCAGCAGCAGCGGCAGAACAATTGGAAATTATTTGCAGAATAAATAGATGGACGGACGGAAGCGGTTGGCTCTCTCTCTCTCTCTCTTCGCTCTCTGTACGATAATACCGAGAGAGTATAGCAAGCGAGCATTACAATATGAACTTGGACTCGCTGCTGCTACAGTCACGTTTGCTCCTGTGTATGTGTGTGGTCCACTCGCTGCTGTCGTTTCTTTCTCTCTCTCTCTCTCTCTCTCTCTCTCTCTCTCTCTCTTTCCAACTCGCGCGCGCTTGCTTGGAAAGAGTCGCGCGCGGATCCTTTGTTTGACTTGATATTTCTCACCGTTTCTTTTCTTTCTCTCTCTCTCTCTCTCTCTCTCTCTCTCTCTCCTGATCCAGAGAACGCCTATATGATTTTTCCTTGATATTGGCCTATTTCTCGACGTAGTCGTCGCAGTAGTGCGAGCACTGCCGGAAGCGGAAGCGAGAGCTTGCTCAGCGGGCATGAATTTTTATCCGAGCGTGCCTTAGAATTTACATAAGCCTCGACTATATACCGACGGCGACAGTCGTATTATTCTTGCATGCAATACACAAATGCATTAGTATCACGTTAATAACTGCGCCGACTGCACTCAAGGATGTTTGCCTTAATATTACACACGACGACGACGACGACGACGACGTCGTCGCATCGCGCTATACTAATACTGGTATTTTCGATAAGTCATGCCGGTATAGGTATATATAGTACATTTATAGCGCGCGCGCGCAAAACTCATGCTTATAATATTGTGCATCGAGAATGAATTTAAACGCTGCTCTATATATGATTTCAAACGTGTTGAATATTCATCATTAAACTGCGGCCTCGTTGACGCGACTCGCGATGTGCGTGTATATATCGCGAGATATTATTAAATGCGCGGGGCCGCAACCCTATGAGAGAGGTCAGCTCGATTATATTAAGAAAAGCTCTATTCTTTCCGATGCTAAGCAATACTCTCTTTTTATTCTTTTTTTTCCCCTAGCCTTGGCCATTATTGTTTTCTTGGCTATACTCTGATTCATCTTTTGGGCTTTATGCATGTATATACTGCTTACTGCGCACCTGTGTAAAAAGAAAAACATCTCAGTCGCCTATAGTAGATGCGCGCCTTACACCGCGAGCTTACGTATTTATTATACCGCTTATACACCCTCTGCGAGAGCTGCATAATAATAGCAGCACACATATATACAGTCACACATTAATTTAATGTATTTCGGCGCTAGGCGCGCGCGCCCAATAATAATCGTCGAATTCTGTCATTATATGCCGGACAATTATAATAATTATTTGCCTTTCGCGTCGTAATAATTAATACAGGCGCGCTACTGCTCGATATACAATCATATACACCATATATACATATATAGTTGTATGTATATAGTTTATATCGGCGTATCGACGTAACGGCTGCTACTGCTGCTGCTGCGCCGTATCGCATATCGCGCTAATCATTCGTGCAGCAGCTACTAACACTCGTGCTGCACTTGGGCCGCGAGCCTTGGCTTGTTTGTTCGTTTGTTCGCCTGTTTGTTTAGATAGGATATATATATATATACACGTATATATTGATATTATTATGCTAGTGCGCATCGGGTTAATTAATGAATTAGCGAATTAATTAATTCCGGAGGAACACAACAAACATCGCTGACAATGAGTGTACTATATATATATATATATATATATATGGGTTCAGGGTGACGATAAAAAAAAGGGAAGAAATTTATATAGTATATAATAGAGAGAGCGAGAGAGAGAGAGAGAGGCTTGGCTTTATTTGCGAGTTGAAAGGGCTGCAGAGCGTTGAATACGCTCTGTCGGCTGGAAGGCGAGTGTAGCTGCAGTAGCAGCAGGAAGGAGCCGGGAATAATAAGAGAGAGCCGAAGTGGATGATAAATAATGCGCGATACGGCGCAGCCGCGTTAAAAATTACCAAGTTTAATATTAAATAATTAATTTTAATACTGGCACAAGCGCGCTCTCTCTCCCTCTCGTGGAGGCGGGAGAGAGAGAAGAAGCGGAGCCAGGAAGCTGGCAAGCCTGCGCTCGCTCGCTCGCTCGCGCGCCCATGAGGCATCCATAAATTCGTAAAGTTAATAAATAGTTAATGGAGGGCGCCGCTTTGTAAGCTCTATACTATACGCCTGCAGTCTGGAGGTTTGCGACAGCAGCAGCAGCAGCCCCCTTCTATCCTTCCGTTCCTTCTCTCTCACTCTCTCTCTCTCTCTAAAGTGTACAGCGGAGATCGATCGGATTTTTCGAGGAGAGTGTATGTATATACCGGCACGGGGATGTATATAGAGTATATACAGCAGGCTCCTGCTGATTGCGCTATTTGTTTACGGCTCGATTTAATGCGCGCGCGCTCGCAGCTGTTTGTTTTACAGCGCGACATTAGCAATTCGACACTGCATAATTAATGCCGCGCGGCAAGAGAATCGTATATATATATATATATGTGTGTATAGCGTGCGCAGTATCTCTACAGCCGTGGCTAATGCTCGTGACGTTATATGTATACGTATAGTCTGAATTGTCCTCACGGTTTACGCAAAGAATTGGCCTCGTCCGTGATGATGTGCACAGAGCCAGTCTTGGACTGCTTCCGGCTGTCGGCTAGTGTGCAGCTGTCATCTCTCTTGTCAAAAAGTCACTCGGTGCATCATAAAGATGTGCATTTTGCATATACCGCATATAGTTGTTCAGTATAATATACACATACACAAGTACGCAGAGAGTAGTGCAGCAGTGTGCATGTGCGCGGAGGAGAGAAGTGAAGAGGGACGAGCTGACTACTCTCGCTCGAGGTATATACGTTCGTCCTATCAATCAGGGTATTATTATCGAGTCCGTGATTAGCAAGGCATGCTAACGATATCTCTCCCTCGCCCTCGACCGCTGCTGCTGCTGCTGCTGCTGCTGCAGCTATCGATGTGCGCGAGCAGGAGCAGAGTATGCGCGCGTCTAGGAAACTACGCGCGCGAGTGCAGAGGCCGAATGAAATGTGCGCCTGTTTGAGTGCGAGCGCACATATAGCGCGAGAGAGCGCCCGCAATGCAACTCGAGTGGCTCTGGTCGGTGTAGCCTATATACATATACACACATGCACCTACATCGCCAATACCATGACGAGGTTATCGAAAGATCGAGAGAGAGAGAGAGAGAGAGAGAGAGAGCTATAT
>UCQR01019502.1:0-17629 GCA_900474235.1 Cecidostiba semifascia | reverse complement strand
CATCTCTGATGTTCATTTATGATTTTAATGCAGCTTATCTTTATATACAGTGTTGTAAAACTTGTTTGAACGCGGCCAAGATACCGTATATATATTGTCAAAACATTGAGATGCATATATTAGATATGTTTCCAAAGCTTGAAATGTCTAAATTATATTGGTACCTCCAAATTGGTCGATGAGACACATAACGTCAGTGTTTCCAGTTAATTGAAAGATAACTGATGATATTGATAAATTTTGCGGGATTAAAACAAGTATGTACATATACAGCCGCTCGATTAAACACGTGATCATTATTAATCAGCTAACCTTAAACTTGGCAAATATACGTGTGAATGTACAGCATTAATACGTGATAATAAACCACTTACCTTTGAATCAGACGAGAATCAAAGTGTCGATAAGATTTTATCCCGACATTTTTGAAGAATTAATTCATTATTATCACGTGTGGACTGAAAACGTAGAATATAATCTTTAGACATATACATACAATGTCTAGAAATTCATACGCTTGATTGCGGGAGGAGATTTTTAACATAACTATGGTAAATTCAGTGTTTTGCCATGCAAGCTTACCAAGACTAAGGTCTAAAAAGCTTGCTGTATGGCTTCTGATAAAATATCTAGAAAACAATGTCCAGGTGTCCAGGTCACCGATGTGATGCGGTGTCCAAGTAATCCTCTTCGAGGCTTTTTACGTAGATATATGATGAATTTGATGAATCAAAAGTCGTCAATGATCTGTTTGTACATAAAGTCTTAGAAAGGATCTTTTGGACACCATCATCGGTGACCTGGTGGACACATTGGGCATCGTTTTCTAATATCATATACTATAGACACTACAGTCGCTACAGTAATAATAAAGACGCAATAATACACATACTTTTTCTTGAAATGATAAATAAAGTACCCAGAATTTTTGCTTAATAAACTGTCATAAAAATACTTCAGCGAAAGATTTAGTGACGCCATGAGGTAGTTCAGATTACGCTGAATCTGTACAAGCTATATTAGCTGTGTATTGTTTTACAGCTTTTGAAACAGATAGTGATGAAGATCCGCACATGAAATCATTTGTTTATTTAACCTGAGATTAGAATAAGTCAGAGGCTCGAGTATAAGAGTTATGGTTGATTCAATATTGATGCGATACTGTAGATTTTTGTGTCATGCTGTTGGGTAATTCATAATGCATTTATCCAAATTGGCTGCTGATGATTGCACACAGTGCGATTGAACTTTACGAAAAATTCTCGTTGTTTAATGTACAACGTGATTATACAGAGTGTTTTAAATATTGCACGGTTGACAATATAGATGAGCGAACGATCTTGACTAACGGGTAAGAACCAGAATCAATGATGGTCCACGTCCGCGTCCTCGGTTTATATCCTATATACAATGTATACTTATTGATATCGCCCACACGCTAGTCCAGATTCATTGAACGCGTAGTGTTTGTCCGGAACCGTTCCAGCTTGACCCAGACATTTCGGCGCCGAAAGCTCCTAGCGACGACCTCGAGCTTGCCTCCGATGACGTCTTTTGGTAATAAAACCTCCAACGCATTCAGCATCCCCGAAAAACTTTCTTTAGTCGCGTCATGTGCTTCGTTGGATTGCGTTCGAAAACAATATCTGGAATTCTGTATAGCTATAACAGTAGTAGACTCAAATCTATGGACTCAATCAAGATCCTGCATAAATGCGTCTATATACTTTACTATAGGGATCACATAATATATAATAAACTCGACTTTTTTCTAATGTACCTCACTTATAATGTACATACATATATGTATGTACGGGCTTATACCAAGCGACTCCATTAGGTTATTGGTAAAAGATTGATGTTGGTAAGTTTTTTTTTTCAACTTTATGTCGAACTGAAATATCTTTAAAGCTATATGCGCGAATATTAATTATAAATTACATTAAAAAGTATATTTTACGATCGCAACAGTAGCTTTCTATTACAGAAATATCATCAATATTGCAATTAGAGTATATAAGCATGGAAATTTCAATCAATAGTTATTAGTAGTGTGCATTTTTATGTACTGTAGAGAAAGCCAATGAGTCATGAAATATTCTTACGAAAGATTATATATCCAAGCAGGGATCTTTCCATACTTCCTGGTATTAATATATTTGCGAAATGTTAAGATGAGAGCCTTCTTATAATAGCAGTGAAATTCATTATAATGGAATTACTTTATGAATATAGGTACTTGTCACGCAAACTTCAACCTGCTGCTCTATTTAAATACACTGCTTATCATGTTTTTAAAAAAAATGTAATTTTAGTAATATTTCAAGACTAAAATTGCGCGATAAACAATGGGATTTGCAATGCGGTCTGAACGCAAGGTTGTATAATCACGCTAATAATAAAAATGAAAGGGTCGCTATACTGGTACTCATATATTCAACCAAAGAATACTTTCCGTCCTAAGATTGCCGCAGCTGCATTCATTCGGCCCCGCGCGAGAATTTGCATACTATTACGTGCGTCTCGAGCACAAAAGCTATACCTATATGTATATATTAGCATCTTTCTCTCCGTCTCTAATAGTAGTCACTGTCCTTTTCTCGCGTCCCCTTCTGCAGGACGTGTCAGTTGATTTAGTAGCCTATAGACGGGTAAAATAAGGAGCCACAGACAAGAAGCAGCCTGCAGAGACACAAAGACGGAGGATGCGAGAGTATAACCACGCAGTTTAGAGTTTATAGTGCTAAAACATGTATATCTATACATATCACATATATATATGCGGGCTAGCGACGAAGTGTATAAGTATACATAGGGAGACCGAGCTTTAGCTCTTATATAAGAGGCGTCTACACTATAGTAAGTATATACCGATGTGACTCGAGCCTCAGAACATGGAACGAAGGAGCGTAAGAATGGCCTTACTCCATTCGCCTGCATCAGTTGCGGCGCGCGCGGGACGCAGTTTGGTTTTTTAGCTGCGCGGCGCGACTCCAAGACATCTCCTCGTATATATAAGTATATATACGGACACCGCAAGTATAGCGGAGAGCGACCGATGGAAATTTCCATTGCAGCGCAGTAGGCATGCCGATACATGCCACGAGTACAGTCGAGCGAAAAAGCACCGTTCCTTGTTCTTGCGGAACGCCGACCTTCTCTATTTACACTATTTTCGCTCTCACGCCTTAAATCTTCTCTCCATATTCTTTTTTTTTTTTTTGACAAATTGATTATTCGTAATGAGAGAAACTCATTATATGCGATATGCTCAAAATGCGATAAACGCGTTAATAAATTTTGAATAGTTTAAAACATTTTTCGAGTTAGAAGCAATAATTTGGAATGATATATGTATAACGGATCTCTCGCGCTCGTTGATAAAACAACAAATAAGTGACTATATATGTTTTCAAACATTTGTTTTGAAAAATGGAAAAGAGGATTATTTTTTGTAATTTTCTATTTGCGTGTGGTTTATTAATAATTAAGAATAATACTTATGGCATAATAAATATGTGCATATTATCTGGAACTGGTATAGTTGTCTCTGAAAAAAAATCATTTTTCATGCTCAAGACGCAAACAATACACAATTATTGTGTTGATCGCAGGACTGAAGGCGATTTATTTAATGAACGACATCAAACATTAGGTAGTACAATAAATACATATAAAATTCGACACTAAATGCGCGTTTGCGCTAATAATCGCGCATAATAAGTGATCATCCACTTATTTGAATTAGGCATAATACCAATATTTCATCGCTCTAATGTCCGCAATTCATGCAGGATGAGCCTGAAGTCCCCATCATCAGTGATTATTATTAGGTTTGTCTCTTGTGGTTGTGTATTCAATCTACCTATTGTCTTGTTTCTAAGAGCCATGTCATAAAAGGTATACATACGCATTATACGCACATATATCTCTGTATTGTATTGCACCAGGCGACTACATAATACCGTGTTGTAGCCTCTAATAATATATGCTACATGAATATCTATTGGCCAAAATAGGCTTTAGAAAGTTCAAAAAGTTTATAAGAAAATCATGTTTCTTATTTCGCAAGTCTATAATTTATACGTACAAAACAAGTACCTAATAAAGCGAAACTAATCTTACATCCTTTACGCTGACGCATTCAAATCCGCGCGCCATTTTACTGTGCTGACATCCCGTGGCGCAGAGTGGAGATATTTTCTTCCCTTTTTATTTATAATATTTTACAATTTTACCGACTATCGGTCATTGTGGAACACACCAGAGGTGACCAGATATACCGCTATATATACCTATAGTCTAGTTCCCAGAACAGATTCTGTTCAACAGAATGGAGAATGCGAATGCGCCGTACAACAGACTCTGAACAGACGAGTTGAACAGAGAGTGCATATATACCTACTTATGCAGGCAGTGGCTGGGGAATGCCAGATCGCCAGTTCGCAGTGCAATATGGCGTCAGCTATTGCAGGGAATTCCGTGTTGTTCCATCGATGCAACTCTCTCCCTTTTAATCTGATGAAGAACGTCAACGCGGAGGCGCCAAAAAACCCTGGACTTTTCTTTACAACAAGACTGTTGTGCTGCTTCTATCGATAAATTTGTCTCGAGTCTTTGTCAGTCTCAGTGTATAGCCTAAAAATTCCAAGCTGTGCGCGAATACAAACGGTAAACTATTAAAATATTAGGTGCATAAGTGCACCGTGCAGCCAGTTGAGATCGAAATGCGATGACAGTGCTGTAATTTATACTTTCAAATCGGTCAAAGGAATGCTGGCTAAAAAGTGAGGCGTCGACGAGGACAGCTGACTTCTGCGGCCGCGTCGAGGGAAAACCTCGAAGGTCGTTGGCTTTTAACGCGTGTCGAAAGTCACGTTGCTTCCTTGTGCGTGAATACTATATGCGTTGTGGCCCTGTGTATTAGCGGCTGGCTCGCCTATTGCCCTATTCTGATATTAGGTACACACGTGTACCTATACCCATGTCTCTCGAAGAGATAACATGTTGCTTGCTGTTTTTGCATCCATCAAGTGTACCACTTTGTCCAGGCTCTTGTCACTTTGTTTAAATTGATGGCGTTGCTACCTTAGAATATGTGGATACTACTACCGCCTGATGAGATGTCTTCGTTAAAATTGAGTATGCAAGATAAACGAGATTTAGAGAAATTCACCAGATTTCTGGCGCTCAAAGCTATCCAGGTTATTGTACAGTCAAGGTCTGGAGGGAAAATCAGCACAAAATGCAAGCCAAATTCATCTGGAACCGATTGGGTAATGGTTGTATTTATATATCACTATGTATGTACTTAATGTTTATGCTAATCTCTCTATTCATATTCTTTTGGTAATGCTCCTTTTCAGTTCAATCTGTCGATACACGATCTACCAGATGTTATGGCCGACGCAAAGCGAGCACTTTGCGAGGAAATAATAAGCTCATCCGTTCCTCTGTGTATAGAGATATCACTTAGGACAATCGAAGGTGACACCATGGTTCTTGAAACGTGGAGCCTTGGTGTCCTACCAGAACATTGTGATCCTACTGTTAGAGTCACATACACAGTTTACAACAGAATGGGTATTTTATTGAAGTCATTACTTTCTGTATCAAGAATCACACCTGCATACAAGTTAAGCAGGAGACAAGGACCTGATTCCTATATAATATGCTACAAGATTTATATGGGAGAACCTCAGCTTCACAGTCTAGGTGCGTATTATCACCATTTTTCATGTTATAAATCATTTGTATTCAATACTTTTCTGATGTTTCTTTTCTTCTTTTATAGGTGATAATTATAAACATGTAAGAGTTGGCCAATTATGTACACCTGTTGGGATGATTCACTTATCAGTGTCTTACAGAACAAAAATGACGATATCTCCTACTCAAACTGGCCGTGACTCAATCATGCTTAAGAGTGACCATTTTCATTCTGATTTGAGTCCAAGACATGCTCGTTATCAACAAAAGTAATTTTCTTATCTTTCTCATTTTTATTCATGTCAACACTTTTTATATGAATTTAATTTATATTATGTTATTTGCAGTGAGGATAGTTCCAAATCTTTAAGTGACACCATAAAAGTGGGAGCATTTGTTGCTAATAAGCAAGTTGTTGTAAGTGAAGAAGACAATCGTCCGGATATTCCATTTAGTTCACTTCTGACTCCACGTCAAACGTCTTCACCCACGCCAGCCACAACTGAAGTATCAAATACAGCACAAAATAATACTACAACAACTACGACAACTGCCTCAGGAGGAGCTATTGATAATAGTAATGGAAATGAGCGACCTGCAAATGAAAATACTACGCCAAAATGCAATTCACAAAATGGATCAAGACGTAGCAGTTGTTCAATGACAAGCGCCAATGATGACTTTATTATGGTAGACTTGGTAATTATATGGTTATCCCTAACACAAATGTTTATCTAATGTTAAAATTCTTGCAAAATATGCAATTAAACGATCGATTAAAATAAAATATTTTGTAACATGTGCGTAAAATTTTAAACTCGCGTGTTATCATCGGCCTCAGTGATTCGGCATCACACAAGGTTGTTAAGTTTATGCACGTGTTCTGAATAATATTTTTTATTCAGGGAACGTAAAATTGCAACTTTAAAAAATTGGATAATGAGTAAAGTGCAACTTTACACACACTGAATTGAAGAAAGGTTGTTCAAAATCTACTAATTTAATTTAACAATTGTTTTATAACGATTTCATAAGTTAATGAGGTTTCCACTTATTAAAAGATATTAAAAAACGCAGTAACAATGTTTATTTATAAATTAACTAATACTAACTAGTAATAACACACTTGTGGGAATTTGTATATTTTGATTGTATACATTTCATTACATTTTGAATAATTCAAAATTTATTTATATGCATGATATAAGAGAACAAAGTTAATCTATGTAAGTATTTTTATTTTTAGAAAACTCCTTTTGCTGCAACTAATACAAATAGTGATTTAGGCACTTTTTACCGTGAATGTCAAAGTGCACCTCAACTTCAAGCTTTTATGGAAGAACAGACTTTAGCAGAGCAAGTGGGTGATCTTACAAAACAGTTGGAAGCTTTTGAAACAAACATGCACCATTATGAGGATCTGCTGAGTTCACTGTGCAAATCAGAAAATAATAATTGAACTTTATAAGTATTTAGCCTTTGAATATGGCTATTGAAAGACTACCTCGAGTTGATCCAAATGTTTTCAATGTTTGGGTGGGGGCTCAATTTTGTAGTATGATTGAAAAATATTCAAGCTTAATTCACATTTATACATTTTTGCGTGCATGAGATGCAGTAAAATGTTAGAAAGTGTAGATATTTTTTGGGATTTCAGAGGCTCTGTACGAACTTAACTCAGTTGATGGATATTTTTAAGGAAAGTAAATATGAGATTGCTAATCAACAAGTTAATAATAAGATTTTTCTACTTGATACTTCGTTAGGACATTATCAACAGCACTAAATATAAATTTTCATGCTAAAAATACAGATACAACAATTATACACATTAACAACAATTATGCTTCCAGTCTTGGATAAAAAATTTACTTAAAATAATAATATTTTTGTCATCATCAAAATTGCCACGCATATCATAGTATTTAAATTTTTTACATAAATTAATATTGATAGGCTTTTAGGGTATGTCGGAGCTAAAAACTTTGTTTTTCTGTTCCCTATAACTTTTTAAAAGCTTGCAATGAAAAATCAAGACCAGAATGCCATTGTGTTGAGTTTAGTGATTCATTCTACCGAAAGAAAATATCAATCGGCCTTTAGCATTTTTTTTTTGCATTTGAAATACTAAATACGCCGTGACGGATTCGCGAAGCTTTAGCTCCGACATCACCTTCATATTGCTCGAAATTTGATTATATCATAATAATAAAAAAGAAAAACAAAATTCAAAGTTCAGAGTTGCATATAGGATAGTTTTAAAATAAAAAATATGGTGCTTGAAAATAACTTTTTTTAAATATCAGCAATAGTAGTAAAACCAACGTTATTAACACGGTGCAAAAATCATTTTTTCACTAGACAATTTTGAATTTGATTAGACAACATGAGATTAAAATTACAAGTTTAAATCTTTTTTGTTGAACACTTGTATACTTTCCAATATATACTCTAATTTTCTTTCCTTAAACATTTTTTTATTTATCACTAAATATACATATAGGAATTTAAAGCTTTCATGAAATAAAATCATGGATACTTAAAATGTGTAATAAGAAAACTATAATTATAAAAACTGCTAAAAGAATAAATCTTGTTACTTGTGAGTTCACAACGTGAATCATGTTAGAATATTATCCTAAAAATTGAGTAGTTATTTATTTTTCTTGTAAATTCTTTTGTATAGTATATAATATTTTAAAATTTGTTGAGAGATTGTATTCTATTACAGCAGTTTTTATTACACACACACATATATATATATATAATTAACTTTAGCTTATGACTGATTCTCTATCTTGATTTGCCAAGTGTGAGCAAAACTAAAATGAAGTATAGGATTATTATATTGATAGAAAGTTTATATACACAAACTACAATTCTTAAAACTTTGATAGTAATAAAATAATCTAATGTGGGATTAATGCTGAAATTTTTGTCCATTTGTGACAGAAATAGTTGAAGTTTGTGATGATTTCTTTACAAGTCTGCTATTAAATTATCGCTGTAAATATTGTACATTGTGCCTAAAATATGTTATCATAATCATTATGTGATTGAGGTCCCTCGAACACTTTTGGTATATGTAATATTTTGTATGCAAGAAGCAAGGATAACATGTATACTTTTACTCTCAAGTTTTGATGTATTGGATGCTTCTATTACTTAAAAAGAAAAATGAGCAGTATTGCTTGATAAATTTTTTGAAATTTACATTTAGTTTGATTCTCATCTTGTAAAATGCGTAAAGCTCAACTTTACGCATACTCAATAAGAACAAAAATCGACAATTTTTAAAATTTGTTTTCTCGGCTCTTAAAATGCAATAAACTTATCAAACAATATTGCACAATTTTTTGTCGACTGTTCATAAAAATATAACATGCATCAGACAATGTTCCAGGGTCCTTAAATAAAATTTGTTGTATAAATGGCTATATATATATGGAAATATATATGCATGTATACATATATTTGCAAGACTTTTGCATATGTACATCTACATATATACAATGAGTCATTAAATGTTTTGGTTTCAAATCTTTTATTTTATGTATTATAATTAAAATATACCAAATTTTTAATTAAAATTTATAAACACTATAAAATATTTATCTACTTATTTCATCTCCTTGCTCTAAACGACGAAGTTATATTCAAGAAAATGATACTTATATAATTAAAGATTTTAGGTTTTGGTAAGCGTTCAGCGTAATGTGATTAATAAGTATAAGAAGATAAGACGATCCATTTGTATTTATTGCATTTGAAATTGCCACTTATTTGTCTTGACCAATCAAGATACAGATTACATAGCTTTATCTGACCCTGCATGTGTTATAGGTGTATATATATATGTATACATATCAGAAGAGCTTGCAGCTTTATACGTGATTACGGAAGCCTCCGTGTTTAAGTGCATATAACCAAACATGTGTTTTTAATAACTCCAAGTTTTTCCTGACAATGACCTAGGGTCTTGAAAAATGTTTAAAAATTCTTTTTCTAATTGGAGCAACCTACCAACATATTTCATGGTTAGGTAGATGGGTGGTAGATGTTGCATTACTGCCTAAACATAATATACATAACCTTAACACTTTCTATGTTTTCTCAAATGAGCTAATATAAAGTTGATTTCCAAATTTATGTTAAATAAAATTTACTAAAGAAGCATGGATCAAACCTGGCAGCAAACACTTCGTCTTATAGTTCGTCAAAACAAAACGTTCAGTTTACGTGACAAAGAAAAAAATGAATTTAAAATAATGAAATATTTCACCGATGATATTGTTATAAGGTAAATATTATCAAGTGTCTTTAATAAATCAGAATTTGACATAAATATTCCATAATAGTTTTAAAGAATGTATCTACTTTAAAATTGTTTGTTTGTTTTGTTCTGGAAAATCAATACAGAAAGCAACTAGTCTTCTGGCTTCACGGTGTTGAGCAGAATCAAACTTCAAACAAAAAGAATATACAAAAAAGTGAAGAATTAAGAAAGCAAGGCAACAAAGAATTTCAAAATAAAAAATATCTCTCAAGTGTCAAATCTTATACCTTGAGTTTACAGTATGCTCCATGGGAAAGTGAAGATTTGCCATTAGCATTAGCTAATAGATCTGCTGCTTTATTTTATATGGAAAAATATGAGGTATTTATAAAATATACAGTATATTAATATATTCGAAATGAAACGTATACTAATATTGATATTGATATGACAACTTTTTATTTTTTCGTAGGCCTGTATAAAAGATATCGAATTAGCTTTAGAATATGATTATCCTAAGAGTATGTTGTACAAACTATATTTACGTGCTGCCCAGTGTTACTTAAAATTAGGTAATAAGAGTGGTATGGAAAAAGCTCTATGTAAAGTTCATGAATGCCTAGAAAATAATAGTATACTTTTGAGTTCAAAGAAAGGTACAAAAACATTATAATATTAAAGGCTTAAGTTCAAATAATATTAATTTTACATTTTATAATACATTATTAATATTTTATCCTTAAGAGAGTATAGAAAAACAAATAGATATGTTACTAGCTGAAGCTATAAATATAGAAGAAAGTACAGTCTGTTATGATGTTGATTGCAAACTGCCTGATCTTGCGTTTGGTGAAAATCCAGATTTTCCAAATGCTTCAGCTGCCTTAGACCTAAAATTTTCTGTAGATAAAGGTCGTCATGTTGTTGCAAACCGAGATGTACAAAGAGGTGAAGTTTTATTTGTAGAAAAGCCATTTGCTTTTGTCTTATTAGATAACGAATACAGTGATGCTGTCTGCGCCAATTGTCTCAAATCAAGAGGTGATGTTCCAGTTCCGTAAGTATATTTCTTGTTAAAAACACATGTAGCTTAAATGTGAAATATTATCATATAAAATTAATTAAAATTAAATTAAATTAGTTGCAAGTTTTGTGCATGTACGGTGTACTGCACAGAGCGATGCCGAAAAGAAGCCTGGTCAACATACCATCAATGGGAATGTTTTGGTAATCAAATAGATATTTGGGATCAGATAGGAATTGCTCATTTAACAGTAAGAACGTTTTTAAACTGTTGTTACACGGATGATACAAAAAAATTTAATGAAATTCAGCGCCTAGTCACTAATATAGATAAAATAGCAACTCAAGATATGTTTGTATATGGTGTTGTAAGTATAAAAAAGTCGTTAAATGTAAAATTTACTTGATTGTTTATAATTCTCAACTATTATTTGAATTTTTCAGTCTGCTCTAATGATGGCATTGTATTTAAACAAATTCACGAATTTCTTCAAGTCAATCAACATTTATGAAAAACTTTATAAAAAGTTTGATAATAAAGAGCTCAATATGTATATACTGTCTGAATTCGTGCCAGAAAAATGGACTGAAGATCTTAACTTAGTTTACATTAGTGGAATACTTTTAAGACATATGCTACAGTTAATTTGTAATGGTCATGCAATTACAAGACTGAATATTAGTGATTCTGAATCTGAAAATATCGTTACCGAATATCAGTGTAGGATAGCAACTGCCATATATCCCTCTGCAAGTATGATGAACCATTCTTGTGATCCAAACATTATTAATAGGTAACTTGAACAAAAGAAAAGTAGACATAATAATATAAGAGGAATACATTTCATTTTTATAACTTTATATTATGTTTCCCTAGTTTTAAAGATCAGTATCTCATTGTCAAAGCAACAAAAGATATTGCAGCCAAAGAAGAAGTTTTTAATTGTTATGGTATGCTTATTTATTTATAAACGCAATTATATTAAATACAATTAATCTGGTCAATAATTTCAAATATTTCTTAGGACCTCACTATAGACGAATGAGGAAAAAAGATAGACAAGTAGCATTGCAAAATCAATATTGTTTTACATGTGAATGTGAAGCTTGTACTCAACGTGCCTTACAGAACTTTTCAGTAATGATTTTTCTTTTGAATATTGTGATTAAATGATTATAAAATCTTTTATATGACTGACCATTTTTCTACAGGATAAGTTTCAAAGATTTAATTGCGAAGAGTGCAATGGCCCTGTTGAAATAATTAGTCATTCATCGATGCGCTGTCTTGATTGTGAAACAACGTTTGATTTAGTTAAAAGTCAATTACTTGAATTGGAAGAAGCTAATAAACTTTTTGAAGAAGCTAAAATAAATTTAAAATCTCAAAATGTAAAAGAAGCCTTAGAAAATGCAAAACAATGTCTTGAGATAAGGAAACGCATCCTATATGAATATCATGAATCTGTAGCATCAGCTTATGATTTGATTGGGAAAATATTTGCAATGACAGGTAAGCATTTAATTAATATACAAAACTTGTGTAAGAATGATGAAGACTTTAACTTTCTTCATTTAGAAATATAGTTTTATGTTTTTTAAAATAATAGTAGAGTTTCAGATTCATGCATTTATTTATTTAATTTTTAATATCAACTGGTAACTAAAATATGTGGTTTTTACTAATAATAATCTTATAAGTATCATTATGCTTACAATCACTATGCTTTAATAGTATCATCAAGTATTTTAATAGTATTATCAAGTAATTAGCAAATTATATTAGAGATATTAAATTATGTTCGTTATAGAGTCTACAAATATAAAATTTGCCTATTTAATCAAATTTGCTTTATCATATCTAGCTAGTGGCGTTGAAAAGTTACTAATAGTTGAGAAGAACTTGTAAAATTAAATTTTTATTCAGACAAAGAATGCATTTTTATGAATCTAGAATTTGCGTGTATGAATTTTTCAATAAGAACCCATTAAAATGCTTGCATTATATTGATAGAGGAAAATTGTATAAGGATAGATATGTATATGTTTAAGCGCAGCGGAGTACTCATTTTGCGGAGTGCGCATGAGTAATGCATAAATTGAAAAGAGATACCACAAAAGCATCGGGATCTAAAGAGCTTTTCGTTTTCCATTGTATTAAGTCGGGTATGTAGCGAAAAGCGTGTCCCACATGCGCACTATCGTTTATCCTTTTACACTGTATAGACTTACCTTTTACTAACGCGAAGGCTGCAGAGTAGACACATATAGAAAACATTTTTCGTTGTCCAGGGAAACCATAACAATAGGCTTAGTAGAATCCTTAGCTTACATTCGGAAACGTTAAAGTAAGATGAATCATTAAAGGGCCGGCTACAGGGAGTTTAATTATTTACGTATACACGCATATATGTATATATGCGGAATATAGCATAACATACGGCACTGGACATGACGCTCAGAAAGTTTGTTAAGTTGCGTAGGCAGTATTAGCAGAACTTGAGAAACTCACTAAACTCCTAATTGCCGTAGGTCGATGGCTGGATTCCATATCGCATCTGGAGCACAGTATAGCTGCGGTGGAGGAGAGATTTGGTCCCGACAGTATAGAACTTGCCAACGAGCTCAACAAAATTACGGACATCTGTATTCAGTACTTACGCGAGGAAATCAACACAAATACCAAACAATACAAGTAAGTCGCTTGGCTAGTTCTGCGCAATATGTATATGTATAGATATACATATACGGCGCGGCGCTGCAAGATTCGAGTTAATGAGTTTACGTCGCTCGCGCCAATTCGCCTATCGCTTTGCGCCTCGGACTATTTAAACTAGACCATTTTCTCGTTTCAGGAACATTCTGAAGAAGACTCGCCGTCTGCTGAACCGTGCCGAGGAGATTTTAAATTTGAACTACGGGCCATGGAACGGCGCCTGCCGCGAAATAACTGAGAAACAAGTAGATCTCGTGCCTCTGCTGGCCAACTTGAACTTGTAAAGTGTGATGGAAACTATAGCTTTCCTTAGACTTATTCGAAAATACCGTCATCAACTAATTTTTCATAGTTGACGCCGATTTTCAAATCGATACTAATTTACCTTTTACCTTACTTATTATAGAGAACATCATTCCTCGTTGCTATAATACTCACTGTTCACTTTTTAAATAGAAGGCTTTGTAAGATGTTCTAACGACAAACAAGTTGCGGGTAATCGTTCTTTTTATTTGAAGTTTTTTACTTTATAATAATAAATAATGTTCGACTAAAAATCAGCATATGAAATGTGGTAAATTGTTTAATCATGCATGCATTTTAAAGCCTTCGATACCGATGCTGGGGGCGAGGAGTAGGAGGATGGCTCGCAGTTTACGCGCTCTGCGAGCATCGGAGCAATATATTCGAGATTTCCATGCAGTGCAAAACAAACTCGTGAATTTTAAGTTTATAGAGCAGCGTATACCTAGGATGCGACACGCATATAGCACGTGCATGAACCGTATACATGTATATATACGACGTATGTATGGATGAGAGGTGGAGGTGTGTTGCCAGCGGATATATATCTCTCCTGCACGCGGCTTATCCCAAGTGACGGCAAGCCCTAGTAGTTTATGATTACGATTAAGCCGAGCCAGCCAGCCAGTCAGCTAGCTTTTGCCTTGCGACTTGTCCGAGGGGGATGGTATTAATTATCGCAATGACGATAGCGGTTACCAGCACTCTCGTTGAATTTGGTCGAAGTGCTTCGGTAACCTCGCTCGATGCGTCCCTGTGACCTTCCATTCATAGTCCCTTTGCCTCTCTCTCTCTCTTCCGCTCTCTGAAACTCAAGCTCTATTTCGGATGCATATAAGCTACACGCGTCTATAGTCGTTGTATATCTACAGACACACACACAAACACACACACACACACACATACATGCTTGAGAAGCTGCGGATCTCTCGCCATTCTGGGTTCCGCAACTTCTCTCCCTTGAACCCTCCTACCCTCCTTCGCTCTTTCTCATATTTCCCTGGAGATGATGTTCGTCTAATAACGCAGTAGAACGCCAACTGCCCGGGAGGATTTCCCTCTTTGCGTGTGCCGTTCTATATCTGCCTCTCTCTCGTTCTCTACTACTACTGTCCTCCCTATCCCCTTGCTTCGCCGGTGACTATATATACCGCCGAGCTGCTCCGGCTTCTGACTTTGTTTAAGATATTTCCGACGGTTTTATGCCAGCAGGCATTTCTCTCTTTGTACTCCGGCTACTACTGCTGATGCTATATAGGTAATCTGCAGCGCAGCTTCCACTATATACACATACCTTATATACTATATACAACTGGAGCGCGCCTCGTGCGACTATATACGACTGCTCGCGCGCTCTGGACTTCGTTTTACATCGGCTTTTTTTTTTATTAGCCATTAAAATGATAATACATTCCTCAACGTTCCTCCGTAAAAATTCAAATGCTCTAATTTATATGCATGCGCGGGGCGCGGTTAATTGCGCGTTAGATATGTAAAATTACCATTTTTCATTAAAAAAATTATACGATTTCAAGATGTAGCTGCAGCGCGCACCTACCTACCTACCTACCTACCTACCTACTTATTACAAACTTTTTTACGAGGCGCGCGAACACCGCCTAGCTGCAGACTATACTATCCGTATTATATATCCGCGCCAAGCACCGCGAGCATTGCGCAATATAGGTATATACGTATATACGTCGGGGTAATATTTTCAAGCGTACGATATGCCGCGAGAGCGCGGACACCGCCGGGCACTAATTGCCTAATACTTTTTGCTCGCGTGTAGGTATATGTGTGTATATATATACACGTAATGCAAATATAGGTAGGATATTATAGCGCTGTGCGAATTATAATTCCCGGCCCCGGGTATAATATAGTATTAACGCGATTATATTCGAAAGAAATCTCGGCAGCCGAGAGAGAGAGAGAGAGAGAGTCCTGATTTGAATGCGCGCCGGCGGTACAGTAGCACAGAGCTGAGCAGAGCACTTCTAAAAGACACTACGCACACTTTATGTGCGGCCAGGATGAATTTCAAGTCGCGGCGGTACATTGAAAAGGCTGATATCTTAGCTCGTGTCACGAAGCGGCAGTTTTGCACGCTCTCGCGCTATACATATATTCCTAATATATTCGGAGCGCGGGGCGTTAAAGCCAATCGTAAAAGGAGCCCGTCGGCGGCCTCTGTATAGCGTAGTATTGTATATATAGGTATATATAGGTTCGTCCGCTTTACTGCCGACGGAAGTCAGTGTTCTTTTCTCCGGTGCGCCGCCGTCGCGCAGCCTATACACCCTGATGTATACTTACTGAGCGCTTTCGCGCGCGCGCGCGCGCTCTCGGCACTTTTCTTGAGAGGTCCAGCCGCAAACAAGTTGAAAACAACCGCGAGCGCGCGCGAAAAGCCTCTCTTGGTAATGTTATAGCGCGTGACCGCGACAATCCAGGTAAAAGCTCGAGGCGCGAGAATCGACTGCGCTATGTATACTTGTCGGCGTGTAGTGTCTTTTTTTTTATATACCTATACTATACCAGTTTGCAGCGCAAACACATCCTGCGCGTGTCGCCGACAAGTAGCTGATATATTATTTATGCGTCATACTGCCGCTTATATTATACCTTCATATATATATACGCAATGCATAATAAATTTTCACTCAAACTTCATGTTTTAGTTATAAGTATAGTCGCTCTCGCTACATCGCGACTTTATATTATATATACGGATGCCGTCATTCGCGTATTATATTTTGTTTCGTTTAAAGAAGAAGAAGAAGAAAAAAAAAGGTAAAATTAATTAAATCAAGGAATGAATCTTTCAAAGGGGATCCCGTGCGCGCCTCTGCGATTTTTTATTCAATCACTGATTTACGGCGATCGCTCTTGAGTTATCCGGTTGGCTGAGCACTTGAGTGCTGCTCGTGGTCAAAGGCATTCTACAGCCGTGCTGACTACTTGTGTCCGGAAGGGTACCCCTCTGAAATTCGATTAGGTCGCTTCGGCTATTCCTCGATCGGCAGAGGAATTACCGGCTTAAGGAAGATTGATTTGGCAATGATCTGAAGGATGTTTCCTGATCTATATATACGCTTGGAGCTTCCTTTCAACTGGACGCGTAGAATGAAACAAAGTCTTCGAGCTGATGGATAATCGGTTTTTTTTCGTACAATTGTTATATCGGTATGCATCTTTATGTATTGTAGCCAAAGTTTTAAGTATAAGAGCTTCAATAATTCGAATGTTCTAAAATTGTTCTTTATATTAAAAGCTTATTAGTTGTATCATTCGATATTCTCAACGATACAACAAATTAATTCAATTTATTTATCAAAAGCAATAGAGTTATACTGCCAAAACATCGTTCGTATTTAATATTCTCCGTTATCATGTGGGTGGCTTTCTAGCTTATACGACAGCCGTTATATGCTCGCTCCTTATACTATATACTATATCTGCGCTGTACTTTGAAGCTGCACTTACTCGTTGTATCCAACTTCATAACAAAGCTCTCGGCATTCGCTATTGAAGATATCTGGGTAAGTTTTGTGTACTTTTATACAAAGTAGTTGCGAAAAGTGATCAGAGATTTAATG
>UCQR01019482.1:5037-16344 GCA_900474235.1 Cecidostiba semifascia | reverse complement strand
CTCTCTCTCTCTTGCTCTGTCGTGCGCGCGCGGGTATAGGAAAAGTTTTAATAATGTTCGTCGCGCGATTCATCGCATCGAAATAGCTTCGACCCTCGCGTATACGCACGCATAAAGCCATCGTGTCCAACTTTCGTTATACATAATTTTCTCTCCCTATTTCTCTCGAAATTGAACGAGCGCAAAATCGAATAATCTTTCCTCTCTCTCTCTCTCTCTCTCTCTAGCTTGTAAGAAGAAAACTCGTCGATCGTCGCGAAAAAAGTCACTGAATATTCAGCGACGACTTGTCCTGAATTTAGAAGAGGCCTAAGATGTGTATATATATACACTATAATACGACGCGAGAAGAGTTTTCCTCGCGAGTGCATATACATCACTATATACACGCAGAAAGAGAGAGAGAGAGAGAGAGAGAGAGAGAGAGAGAGAGAGACGCCCCCGCGTGACAGAGAAGAGCCGAAATATTGATTACACCTGACCTTGGACGCAAGCTGTGTAGTAGTGGTGGCAGCAGTCGGTGCGCGGATGATACTGTTATGAGCCGAAGGAATATATACTGTCTCTGCGGAGATGCTTTTATTCTGCAGATGTGCAGGTGAGTTGTGTGCGTCGGTTTATTAAACTTTGCGCGATCAAAAGTCGTTAAAATTTGGGTCAGGAAGATTACAGCCCAAGACCTGTGTGTTCGATGCCTGCAACAAATTGCCTCGTGGATTTTCGTGCGCCAAATGACATTGACGTGCCGGGAGCATTTAACCGATTCCGAGCTGGTGAGAATCGCTGAAAATCTTTAGCCTCGTTTAAATCGCTTCCGAATTACAAACTCCTATAATAAAGTGTAGCTCCTATTTCTCGCGATCGATTGTATAAAATTGCCCGGATGAAATGATAGAGCGCAATATTGTCTGGCCTCAAGCCTCAACTTTCTGCAAACTCATCTCTGAATAATCCTTCTAATAAGCTTCTTATTGGAATACCCAAATTTAATTAAACACCTACTGTACACGCTCTAGTTTAAACTCCCGATAAATTAATAATAACGCACAAGCGCAAGCTCATCCGAAAATTGTTTGACTTGCTTTGGGAGCTGAGAGAGCGCCTAATAAACCCGTAGTACAAACTCGACAGCTATTCCCTTCCGTTCGCTTGGCCACATAGAAAATCGCCGAGCAAACGGCAGCCATGCATAGTTATATAACCGCGCACCTATATATACGTATATATAGGTAGTAGCGCGAGAAGACGCCGCGAGTCCTGATTTGCACGCCTCCCCAAATTTACATATCGAACTTTATCAACTCCACTCTTGAATAGAGCCAACCCCCGTTGAACACGAGATATATGCAGTAGAGCATAGACACTTGCGTCAGACGATGCGCCTCGTGTTGTATCGCTGTTGCCGAATCGATCTCGGTTTTATTTAGGCTTGTAGCTTGTATAATACACATAACTCTGTCGCCGTTAAATTTTTACTATAAAACTGCACACGGCCTCATTACAGAGAGAATCTGGTTCACGCGCATCGGCCGCCCCGCAGCACGTGTATATAAAAGCCGAGTGTCGAGCTTGTAAATAAACGCGTCGGAGCTTTTGCGTAACGAGAAGCGGCGGCGGCGGCGGCGGCGGCGGCGGTGGCGGCAGCCGGTGCTAATTAACCGTTATTCACATTCGTTATGCACACACAACGCGCCCGCTCATCCCTATATACATATATTGCTACTCGTGTAGAGTAATGTAATTATACTGTAAGAGATGAAGTTTGCAGAAGTAATGTCGATTCGTTATACTACTTTGCTTCTCTTCCCCTATAACGCTCTGTTTGGACTAACTTGGCTTTTAATTGACTTGTCGAGAAAATAATTTTTGGAGAAAAAAATTTACAGCCTTTTCCTTGAAACACGGCGTTGAGAGATTACAATGCGTGTCTTCTTCCCTGAAACACGAATTGTTATTCGCTCGAGTCTGGAGATTTGTTTATAAGAAGAAAAAAGAAACGGGCTGTTATTCGCCTGGCTGCGTTCCGATTCATTATTTTTCGAGGAAGAAAGTCGTACATGTGCGCACAGTCTATCTGTTTATCACGTGCACAGCTCCGAGATTGCGATGCTTATTTTATTGCCACCTGTTAATACAAACTGATGCCTGTCTGCATTTATCAGTCTGACGTCTTCATCGCGTGTGTCCACAGATATACTATATATGACACAACGACGAGTTTGCCTACACACGTTCTTGTTGTCATTGTATACCTCAATAAATGATTCAGAAAGTCAATGGATTTATTTGACGTATATTATACGACTTTAATGAGCGTCAATTTCGCTGATAAAATTTGTAGCGTAACTATACTAGCCGCACGTTTCTTCTTTTCTTTTTTTTAAATGCACATCGCGTACATAGGAGCGATCGATCCATAGTCTCATTTCCCAAAATCAATAATTCAGTCGCTCGGGTGAATCGACTCGCGGACGATTTGTCCGTAAAGCCGCACGGTAATAACATTCATCAAGCACTTTTATTGGCCGCCACGTGTAGCACGTCATTATTACCGAAGGAAAATAATATATCAATTTCGAGAGAGGGAGAGAGAAAAAGTCGGTAGAAAGAAAGAGGAAGGCGAACGAGCATAGGAAGTCGGGCCGGTTTATTCTGATTTATTTAAGCTCAACTTTTTCCTTCCCGCGAGCACCACACTCATAAACGATCGCCCGCTTCTCCCTCCTTTTATTTAACCGAGAGAGAGAGAGAGAGAGAGAGGTTCGATTCAACTGCGACCTATATATCTCTCTCCTTTCGATTTGCGGATGCGTTCGCAAGAAATGAATCGAGCTGACTCGGACAGCTGCGACTTTGTCGAGGCCACGCCTTTTCTTTTTTTTATTATTTACCCTCAAATCGCTTCCGTTTTTTTTTTATTTCCTTCCTTTTTTCGACGAAATTTTTTTCTCCTCGCATTCCTTAATTGCTCGAGAGAGATAGTAGACATAAAATAAAACAGTTTTCGACTGACAGCTTTCCCCCACCGCTTGAACTTTATAGCTCTTGGTTTCTGGCTAGCGACGATAGATGGCGCACGGGCACTTTTTCTATAGAAAATCTATTTCCCTCATCACTTTAGTGCGCGCGGACTGCATATATTGGAGCGGTATGCCAACTATGCCAAAACTGCCTATACTGCTTGGGCCACTCATGCTATGACTGCATAATTTCATGTGTCCATCTTATTTTTGCATTAAATGTCAGATCTTAGCCGCCATTTCGGCCGTATATATACGTCGAAATTTGAGCAAGGTCTCTGAATTTTTAATTTATTCATTGCGTCGCGCGAAGAGAATTAAACTCTCGCTATACCTGTATACACGTGCAAAAACACGAAGCGAAATTTCCCCCGGCAATAACTGCTGCAGTGCGTGAATCACAGGTAAACATACTGCACGAAATACAACGACGCTAATACCTCAACGCACGTGGATCAACAACAGCTCATAAAAGCAATATATTTTATCACCTTCGTTATTCATTCTTTATCTATATACAAATTCCGTCTTCTCCGAGTGCAACAACACAAGCTTCGCGCAAATGTTTAGGACGAGCGATTGATTTACTGCTCGGCTCTTTTTACGAGGGCGCTTGCATCAGTGTTGTACCTATACGTTATACATATATATTTTGCTTCTTTCGCGAAACGTTTTTTCAGCGCCTCGCGTTATTGACCCGATTCTTGCGTGCGCATCCAGCCGAGCTCTTCTCTCTCGCTATGATTTATGCTCGAATAATTTCGAATTTCGAGTACACATCACATAATGGTGTCTGTATATATATAGCTAGCGGACGAGCTTCGGTTGTTTTAATGGATGGAAAGTGGCTGATTTAATGAAGATCGATACGCCAATAATTAAATTAGGCTCGTTCGATGAACAATATGCTGCCCCGTTATTGTCGGTGGCGAATATCATGCGCTGAAGAAATGCTGATGTGCAGTTTCCTTCACGCTGCAGTGGAGTTTACAGGTGAGCGGAGTCTGCCTGTTGGATTTTAAGAAAGAATAAAAAAGAAAAAAAAATATTCGATCCGACGAGACGACGAAAAGGAAATGAAAAGTAAGAGTATATGATATATTCATGAATATCCAGCTATAGCTACAGTTGAGCAAACAAGAGAGCAGCGCAGAGTATGGTGGTATTATTCGTCATATATTTGCTCGCGTTGACCGAGAGAGAGACGAGATATTCGTCGCTCGTTTCATCTCTCCCGCGCCGCGCTTTTTAATATTTCAACTCTATATACGCGAGCTGCGACAACGTTTCGAAACGAGCAGTAGCAGCTCGAATGTAATTCAAAGGTTTACGACCGCTGAGAAAGAGAGACTGTATTTTCGCGTCTGCTGCCGCTTTTAGAAATTCCAGTCGTCGCGCGAGAGCCACATCAGGAAGCAGCAGCAGCAGCAGCAGCAGCAGGAGCGGCGGCGGCGCACTTTCAAATCCGCCGGATAATCACGATAATCGACGGGTCGCCTCCGTCGATGTAATGCGATTTCCTTGTGCCGCTGCTGCTACGAGCGAAATTGCAGCGGCGGGACGTTTTATTGCGCTTTATTCGCTGCTCTCTGTGTATGCGTATACATATATAGTCGGTTGGTTTGTTCATCGAGAGAACTCGAGTTGGCTTGTTTGTCAGTGCAGAGGACGACTGGTTGGATGAGGAGAGCTGGCTTTGTTCGGGGTATTTCGAAGAAAAAAAAATTATATGGGTGTGCGTATAGAGGTTTTGACTCGTGCGTGCGCGGAATTCGCGACGATGAGGTGAACGACTTTTGGGAGAAAAGGCTGAATTTGATGGGATATGTCAGGTTTCAGGGGTATACAAGATAATTTATTGCGGGCGCGTGTATATATTGATGTTGATGGCGGGTTTATTGGTTGTTTATGAGGATTTAATTCAATTCGAAGTTGGCAAAGGAGACCGACGATTAAAAATATTGAATATGAATCATGAGATGCAGGATGCGATATGAATTTCGCTATAATCAGCAAATCTTCTACTATCTAAGACGAAGCACTATTCTAATAACTGTTTTCGCCACATTCTCAGTATCTAAAATTCTCAAAACTCAAATATTTTCACACCAGCCATCACACAAAATTTTCCAGAACCGCGTAAGAATCAACGCTCTCTACCCGCAGCAGCAGCAGCAGCAGAGTATAGTATAACCAAGCGAAGCAGGATCGAATTCTTCGATCGACTTCCGAGAATGTTATTTTTAGCTCGACTGCACACACACACACACACACATACACTCTTGCAGGGAAAAGAACCTGATGAATGAACATTTCTCGGCGGCCAATAGCCGCTCGGTGCAAAACAGGTTCCCATCCTCGAGCTGCGCAGGAAAGTCGTCGCCGCTGCTGCTTTCTGAGCGAGCTGCGTGTGTATGCAGCAACACTCTGGCTTATACCTCGTCGTTCGAGAACATTGACGCGTGCAATTTCTCTTGGCGAGAAATTTCTCGGATGCGAGGATTTGCGGTTATACGTCGATTTTATTTTTTTTTATTTTTTGAGGTATCAATTTGTACGAAATTAAAAACATGCGAAGGCTGTGCATACATTACGCTTCGGTGCAAAACTGATAAAAACGTCGTCGCTCGTCGGTGGAAAATATTAACACATGAGGATCCAATCAATCATCCGCGCATGGAAAATTCAGGCAGAAAATTCTCGTCCACACTTGCGGCTTTTTCCCTCGTATCCCGCCGCCGCGAAAAATATTTACGGCTTTTTCTGTATTATACGAGGGATGACGTACCAATCCACTCATAAAATGCGCATAAATTCGTCGCAGCTCTGTAGTATCTATAGCACAGAAATTAAAAGCCGGATCGGCGATCGCGCATTAACAAACCGATAAATCCTTCCTCCTTAAGCCTTCCTTCTCGCTTGGGATATAAATCCGAATATACCACACACTGCACACGTGTGTGTCTGTGTACGCAAAAACTCGAGGAAACAATCCGGTGTAATCCCAACGGCAAATGAAGAGATCCCTGGGGGGGATATATGCCGCGCGCACACTCTCGAGACTGCACACAAAAGAAAAGGGCCGAAAGTCGTCCGCCGCCGCGCGCTCGCATCGATCGACGAGAAGAAAAGGAAGGTAAAAAGTGCCACCGGAAGAAGCACCTGATCGCGGATTTATGTATTCCAAACGCGTATACCTACGGCGCGCGGCCATTGTGTGATGGCGTTATATATGTGTCGATCGATCGATCGGATCGACCAATATGTGCTCTCTCGCAAGGCGTTATATTATATACTCGTCGGCTTTTAGCATGCAGGTGCTGGGATGAGACTTTAATTATAATGCGTAGTCGCGCGCGAAATATAAAATTGCGACGTATATAACACACATCGTTGCGGCGGCGGTGGCTTTCGGTATGCCGCGATGATGCGAGGTAGCTATATAGTCTCTATTTCGTGAGTTATTCAGACGTAATGGCTCTGTGTTTTCTTTACCGATTTCAACGCAGCAGCTGTGCGTTGCGAAATCGGCTGGAAATAGATATTAATATACATGTATTGCACATTGTTGAACTTGACGTTAATTTATTCTCTTTTGTCTGTTTCAGGTGAGTATCTCTTCAGGGTGTCGTGTTTACGAGTATATGTCTTGTATTATTGTTGTTGTGTGCCGGTGACGGTAAGTAATAAATGTAGTATCGGATGGATTGTTTGTATTCAAATCGATGTTTTTTACGAGTTCGTTGCACCCATCTGTGAATATATTCTTCATAAAAAAAAGAGCACTTGCAGTTAATTAATGCAAATTACGTTTTATTTCCGAGATGCTGCACGTGACGCCGTGAAATTCCGCAGTTTCTTATTTCGAGAGAATTAACCGATCGTACTTGAGCAAACAAACTGACTTTTATATGTACATTATGACTCTTATATGTACGATTCTCTAAAAGAGAACAGGCAATTAGCCGCGCAATGGCGCTTGAAGAAACAAAAGAGAAAAAAGCAGAATAACGCTCGAAAACACGGGCATTATCGGGCTGATGGAAAAGAGCAAGTTCTATATATATGTACTCCCTCTCGTATAGATATTAGATATCTAGTAAATTAAGCATTTATCGAGCGCGTAATTGATCTTCAGTTAACCGGAGACAATCCTCTTAATGGATAATTACTCTCGATCAAGGAACGACCTCGTTATAACCTTCTTTATTAATATGCAATGTATACCTCATCTCTCGAGGTTCTCTCTGTCCCTCTTTGCAGTATACTGCACACACTGCAGGCGGCCCCATTCAATTTTGTGTATTTAAGAAAACGATAATAGAGAGCGAAGAGTATAGCTTATAATACACGTGACGTTGTATCTCATCTCTGAAAAGAAGTACGGCGTTGTTGTATATGATGGTGACTGATAATACACACACACACACACTACGCACACACAAAGTCGGCCGTACGAAGCCAAGTTGATTATGAATAATACTTAGATGATATCCTAACAGTTTGATGGTTCTTTGTGTTATCAGCGAGAAAGGAAGAACCGCTGCTGCTGCCGCCGCTGCTGCTGCTGCTGCTGCTGCTGCTGTGTGTGGAGAGCATTGAATGCCGGAGCCACCGTGAGTGCAATTGGCACGGCTCAAGTGGTTAATCCCCTTCTCCTAGAGCAGCAGCAGCAGTAGCAGCAGCAGCATAGCTTCACGTCTTATATACAGAGTTAGCTTATAATGGTGGACACGACTCTCTTTCATATAAACTCTTTTCTCTCTCTCTCTCTCCTCAGCGCGGCCCGCCTTGATTGAGCTATGAATTATACAAAAGGATGCTGTCGTCGTCGTCTCGCGTGCAGCCTTAATGCGATCGGTTTGTATCGCCGATTGTCCGGATCATCAGACGAGGGACACGTGTACTACTACTCGTATGTATACGTCGGCAAAACGTTATACACTGGAATTCCCCTCGTAAATTATCGAAAACTTATGAGAAATCTCTCGATGATATGACAAACACACTATATGCTCTCGAGAGGGGCTTTATAAAATGCTCTCGTGAAAAAAAGAGCAAATAAAGCCGAAGGATCACAGTAGGTCCGCGCGCGTTCTCGCGAAATATATAGAGCGCGCATGCCGCGAGAGCAAACGATAATGACGGGCCTTGACCCGAAAAATCGAGAGCTACCGGCGGCAGCGGCGGTGGCTATAAGTTGAATTATGGCGCACGTAACAGCCTCCCTGAGCCTCGATCAAACAATTTCTCTCTCTCTCTCTCAGACTCGTCTTTACGCGCGCGTGTGTGTATATACACGTTGTTATCATTGCGCACAGTGGCGGCAGCTCTTTGTCGCCGGGATCCTTGAAAAAAAAAAAATGCGCGCGACGACGTGTGCTGAATTGTTTATTGTCGCCGCGTGTCTGCGCATTTTTTTTTTTTCGTCTTCTTCGTCTCTGACTTCCCCTTTGTCTCTCTCTCTCTCTCTCTATTGCCCCTTAAGTTTGCTGTATAAGTCTTTGTCCACACGGGAGTTTGAGTCAATTTTGGAAAATTCCAGAGATATTCATATGACGTAGATATACACACGCGATGATTATCAATCGTCGGAAGCATCGGTCCGTGCATTTTGAGAAACTAGAAGATGCTTCTTCTTCGTCTTCTTTTTCGTAAATATTTAGACGTCGAAGATGAGAGTATATGAGAGGAGGTGTGTGCACTCGAGGGGAAATTCCAATTCCTCCTCCTCATCGACGCTTCTGATCGGAAAACCGCTATAAACAATGAGAAGCTTTCTCTCGAAGGAGCCGCAATGAAAAACGATAAACAGCCGAGATAGGGCAGCCGAAAGAAGCAGCCGTTGTGGGAACTACTGCTGTATCCAAGTTTTAATTTAAATTCCGCAGCAGTATAGCAGCCGATAATAAAGGCCGCGCGAGAGGAGGCACAACAAAGAGATAGAGGAAAATAAAAGCGAGAGTTGGATATGAAACTTTTTTTGCGCAGCGAGAGATAGAGAGAAAAGTGGCTTTAATAAAGGCTGCTTTCTTGCATATCAGCCATTATCGTAAAGCGACGACCGAATCAAAATATTATCATTGCTATACGAGAGAACCTATGGGCGGCGCTATATACCTCGACGACGGCCGGAACGGAATATTCTATTAGGCGAGGCGTGATGGGAATAGCCGATGAAATAGAGAGCTATATATGCGTGCAGTGTGCGAGCTGCTTATGCTTATATATTGTTGTGCGTCGAATCGTCGGTTATTGGGCTATTAATAGCTGTGGTGTGTATCGAGGCCATCGGTGCCATCGATGCCCGGCTACTGATATGGATTCTTAGGATTTTTGCAAGGGTATGATAAGCATCGGAATATATTGATGACACGTCGCCTGTCTTTCAATGAAGACGATCACGTGCGACGTTAGAAGTGACGAAAATTGTCTTGTTTTGCAAAACTCTGCAGTTGTATGTGCAGATTCGAGGCTCATGGGGATTTCGAGCTGTGTGTTACACACACACACACACACACACACACAACGTATATTGTAGGTCACATAATGTGTGATTGTTTTCGATCATTCAATAAACGCAGCTCTTTGCCCTCCTTCCTTTTTACTTTTTTAAATAGTGATTGATGGCGAGAGAGAGAAAGACTCTGCGTATTAAATCACAGGCGAACGAAAGCCATTACAAGTAGTGACGTTTTAAAAATATATAATAACAGCAAGCGTAGCGAAGAGAGAGAGAGAGAGAGAAAAATAAACGCATTAAATTGCAATTTCGGCACGCGCGAGTTTACTTAGAAAAAAGTGCAAGGTAATCGTCGCGTTTTACGGTGCAGTCAAGCTCAGCGCCGCCGCATCGACAAGTTATTACGCGACATAAATTATTAAACCTCTGATGCAGTGTGCCCTGCGAGAGAGTCAAAATGAAAAATCATGCCCTTGGACGATCTTTCTCGCCCGTGTACTCTCGAAGAGAGAAAAAAAAAAGAGTCTATCAATACACGCACGAGGCGAGAGCGACTTTATTTCCTCTGGCTATATAATACAGCCCAATGTCGCGTGAACGCCGGAATATTAATTTTTTTTTGCAGCGCGTGTGCTGGTTTTTTAGTTTCTTATCGAGCGATGCCATAAGAGTCTCGTTTGATAAAAGAGATGATTGATGTCGCTTTATTGTATATAGACACGATGAGTCAAATACTGATGTACACGGAACTTGTTGATTCCGAAAATTGACGTTATCGTCTTGTGCAAATAAACAAACTCGAAGACACACTGATAACGTTTCCGGCTACGTGATGCAAATAGCGTCGTTGCGCCTATTATAGTTTCGCTTAAATATACGCCACAGAATCCCAAATCGTGCAACGAAAACAGACTCGCAGTTTTATCGCAGCACAGCGGTTTACGACTATTATAAAACTCACATCCGCCACTGCAGGAATCGAAGAATTTCATTATTATCGTCCTCTCTCTTTATTCTCTCCTGATATGATGACCTCCGATGAAGCTGTTTTCCTTTCAGTAAAACTTTTCGCCACATAGCCCTGCACATACGCCGAGATACACGACTGTTGAGACATTGCGCCTTATTATTTTTTCCTCCTCTCTAGCCTGACAGACGTAAAGTGGAAAACGACGATGATGCGTATTAATGTTTGCTGAGAGAGGCGCTACTGTGAAGTAAATTTACGACGAGGGATTATACCGAGGCGGGGGTGTATACGTATACACACACACACACACACACACACACACATACAGTTTGATAAACCGAGATTGTTTTTCGTCGGAGCTGAGGTGTATATAGAGCAACAAAGAATTTTTCCGGGAGCATGATTTTTCATTAATTGCTTTTGTCCTCGTGACAAAGCACGGTGGTGTGTGTGTACGCTCCAATAATTTCCAATTACTAATAGCGAGAGGAAGAGAGAGAAAGAATTTTATAACGCAACTCTCTCCATCGCGGCAAAATGAAGCTCGATCACGTGTAACAGTTTAATATGGCCCAGTCCCTTTTTGTGCTTTTTATTATACGCATCCAATGTAAAAGAACAATCAATAAGGATCGCGAGATAATTATTATCCAACGACGCAGTACAACAGCGATTTTGTGCCTTGAAAACTACGTCTCGATCCTCCTCGGAGAGCAGAGAGCAGTATATAGCAATATAAGCTTGTGTTCCTTTTGTCTAGGCCCTCGGTAGCTCGCGCGCGAGCGCTTAACGAGAGTCGGACGTGCAAAACGGTGGAAACAATTTGCCAATTTATACGCGCTCAATTAGGCCAA
>UCQR01019475.1:5654-17954 GCA_900474235.1 Cecidostiba semifascia | reverse complement strand
GTGTGTATGTGTGTGATGTATGAAGATTCATTAGGTTCGTGTATAATTACCATTGATAATCTCGTGACCATTAATCTCCGGCTTTGCTTTGTTTAAATTATTGAAAATTATTTGTCGCGCTAAGTTTCCAAATAAGTAACGCCTTTTGCCTCAGAATCTATTATTTCAATTTAAAATTGTACATACACAATCGTATTACGCAGACTATACAAGATTCGCGTAATTATAACTTGAAACTACTTATAAATAGCCGTTCGCGCTATCAACAGTCTATTAATATAAGCTGTTGCTACAATCTCACGTGTACATTTTTCTTTTGGAAAATTCAAACGCGAATGCAAATATTTATCGACTGAAGTCAATATATAGTTTTACGCAATAGACAACATTGTCTCTCCTGACCCAGCCAATCGATTCAAACAAATGATCTAATGTATGCAAACGCGGCTTTCGCTTAAATTACTCGCGCCAGCTCTGCTCTCGCCCCGAAAAGACGTCACTAATATTTGGCAATTAAATGACTCTGTGCGTCATACTCACTCTCGCGTCGGATTTAGAGCGTCAAATCCTAAGAAATAATTTTTCATCCGCTTATTTGGTTATATATTTCATAATCATCATCAGCTACCGTTTGACAAAGTCGTGTCATTTATTTGCAGTTGCGGCTATATAGCTGATGTGTGTGAATTTTCATTCTGACGCATTATAGCGATGACGAGCGCTGCAAGTGATTTATAAGCAATGATTGAAAAGTATAATACAGTAATTTGAATCCACGTGTCTCGGAACTAAAAAGGAAAAAGAACGTCGTTTCGACGTTCTGAGATTATTGGAAATATGCACAATCTGACGATTGAATTACGCCATAAATCTTATCTTATACTATATATATGTATATATACGACGTGTGTCGCGATACACATAATCGATCGAAAAATTACATATATAATACGTTTATTATTACTCTCTCACATTTGAGTTTTTAACGTTTCGGGTCACGGTTAAGATAGGAGGCATCAGCGTATATTGTCAGCTTGGAGGCGTATATCATCTACACCAAAGCGTGTGCAGTAGCGAGAGAGAGAGAGAGATAACAAAAGAAAAGCAAAAGAAATTTAGTGCGGTAACACACACACACACACACACACGCACACACACACGCGCACACACACACGCACACACACACACACACACACACAAATACGAAGCTAATAGATGGAAATATCAACAGTGGCGTTGTCAGATAAACGAATACATTAGCATAATAATGTGAATTATCCACGTAATCTCTGTACTGGATATAAAATTCAAGAGACTACTACATTCGCCAATATTGAATTTCATCGAACGAAAAAAAAACAGAAAAGGAACGGAGTTGGCGATTATAACTCTCGCGAAAGTGTCCCTTTACGAGCTGCTATTCTCTACTGCAGCGAAGCCATATGTATACATAGCCGTTTGCGCGCACTCGCGCGCTATCAAAATATCGGATGGCCGATATCCGCCGATAATTGGAGCCGCTCGCTCGGAGATAATCCGTGGATCGAAACATCTGCGATTACGTTACGTAAATCACGTCCGGTTCGACCACTATACTCGCCGAGCGTAAGGGATTAACGAATCGAAAGTCAAGTTAGCCGCGTTGTTATTCCCTCGTGTATATTAGGTATGTGCATTTGTGTGCTATATGCATGTGTTATGTATATGGTCTGGCGAATTATATGTTGAGAGGATCGACGAAAGGGCTCTCTAAACAAAAAGGTGTGAGAATAGTAACGTATATACTCGTGTTTCTTTTCTTTCTCAAGTTTTGGATGTAGATACTTATTGGGGGTGTAACGTGCTTATATCGCTGTGATTTTTCTAAAAATGTATTTATAGCCTGAGATATCGTGTTAAGCAGAAACAATAGGTGTTTTTAAGAAATATAAAAAAAAAATGATAGCCGCACTGTACTGCAACCTTCAGAAGTAGTCGTGAAGCCGGAAAGAATTAGCATAATCTTGAAAAGGAAAGGAAAGCTTAATAGTAGTTTATTGCTTGCATAAAATAAATCCGATTTCAATTAAAACCTCGTTTCCTCCTTTCCACCCAAAAATGTCGCTCTTTGCATACAAAAAACAGGTCACACAGACAGACAAAAAAAAACAACGTTCAATAAATGTAAAAATTCACAAATTCAAACCAAAAAAAAAAACAAGGCAAAATTGGCGTCGCTCTCCTCGATTCAACAACTCCCCCGAGTGTATTATAACGGAAAAAGAAAAAAAAATAGCACTCAGTGCGAGAGGAAGCATCGCCTCAAACGCATGAAAGGAAGAGAGGCAACCGAAACAGAGATCCATCCACGCATCAACCCATGAGAAAAACAGGAAGAGGGAAAAACGCTAGTCTCTCTCTCTCTCTCTCTCTCTGTCTCTCTCTCGTTCGATTCGACGTATCGACTTGGCGTATATGTATATGTACGCGAACCTCCGGCGTGTGGTGGAGGCCGGATAGATGGATTACAATCATTCCGGGCGCAAGGGGTGGTCAAACAGCGTGACCGCGCGCGCCCAGCTCACAATGCCGGACGACAGAGAGAGGAGGACGACGTCGACGACGTGCATGCGTATTATGCAGAGCTGCTGCTACTGCTGCTGCTGTATGGATGGATCCTCTGTAATTCTGGATTCCAGGAGCTACCGCGGTGGTTCCGTTCGTGTGTATGTGGTTTGCGCTCACTAGATGATGTCGCAATTTCTTTTTTTTTTTCTCCGGGGCGACGGCGGTGACTTTGCGCAGGAGAGAATTACATATACCCGCGAAATATAAAGTGATCAATGTTTATTTAATTTAACCTTTACATAAGAAGACAAAAAAAAAAAAAAAATAAGAAAGAAGAAGAAATAAAAGGCGGAGACAAGCTGTACATTGAGCGTGCATATACAAGTGGATTCTCAGTGCAGCGATTAAAATTCAACCATTTCGATCTAGATAAACCATTGCGGAATAAATGAAACTTTCGTCGCGAAAAAATTTACATTTCGCTGAAGAGATATACCGTATATATTGTACTTGCAGAGCGATGAACAAAAGATTGAGAATCGATCCGTTATACTTTACTCACACGTATACACGTGGATTTTTCGACGCGGGTCATTCCTCGAATTTTATTCAATGAGTCTCTCCTCTATACACACATACACACACTGCTTACATGAGCGGCTTACTTTTTTGTGCGCGAGCACGCATCTCTTTCTCTCTCTCGCGAGGATATGTCGACTGCAATTATCGGCGTTTCGAGAGAGGGAAAAAAAAACACATGCGCGACTCTTTTCAGGATTCCTGATGCGGACGCGCACGAGGGGAGATTTTAAGCCAGCGGCAATTTGCGAAATAATCACGCCAAATTATTACGGATGATTCCACTTTGTATCTGTGTGCGCACGCGTTTTCACACGTGAGTTTGGAAATTCTTGCTATACTGTCGCGCGCTGCTCCACTTTGCCGAGAAAAAGTGTGTTAAGAATTTTTCGGAAAAAGGAGCCCTACTTTAGTTTCTTTTTTAAAACCGGTGATTTCTCTCTTTCAGACGTTTTTCGACTTCTGAAAATTGATTGTAAAAACGTGCTTATTACGCCTTATTAAAATTGTTTTGAGCGTGTGATTGACTCCTTAGCCTATAGCGTTAATCCATGTCGTATACCACACAAATAACACTCGTTCTCGGGGCCGACTAGACATCAGCGTGAGATTTACGACATCTGCTTCAGCCGCGTCACTGTAAGAAAAAGCTGTATACAACGAATTATCTCCGTCGCCTCACTATTATATATAATATGCAGCGCGCGTGTGAGTATAAAAAAGCGTAAGTGTATATATGTATGTTTTCGTGAAATTTCGTCAGAGAGTCGCGGCTGGTCTAATCCCCTCGAGTCTAAGTCAGGCAAACATACATATAATCGGAAAAAAATGCGCGCGTGTGTGCACACATGCGCTGCGAGAAAAAATTAAATTATAGAAGAAGAAGAAGAGCAGAGCGGTGACTGCATGTGCATACGAGAGGAGAGTGATAAGAACGTCTGCGGCTGATGTGGAGGAATTTTCGGGAAGATAGTATAGCTTCCGCTCAATATATATCAGATCTCAGAAATCCTGTAAAAAATCGCTCATAACTCTCTTCAGCAGAGTCAGTAGGCCTTCTCCCTAATCCATCCACACACGCATACACGCACGCGGTATATATAAGGCCTCGAGAGATCGAGCTATACTATACGAAAGAGTGTTATATAGGGACGAGAGCCGTTGGCACGGCGCGCAGGTAACTGGATTAGCGGATTACTCTGCACGCTCGCGCGCAAGCGTATATATACACACGTATGTTATTCCGAACTATATACACCTATATATATGCAGCAGGCAGGCCCTTTGTGCGTGATGCAGGCTGCTTATTTATCTTAACCCATGTGTGTATGTATATAATGTGCGACCCTCTCGGAATCGCAACGGATGGATTTTGTGGACGATGCGTCTTAAAAAAATTTTCAAAATCATAATCGAATCAGTAGTTACAGTAGACGGATCGGTCAGCCATATACACGCGTTGACAAAATATAAAACAAAGCAGTGTATAGCCTATATATGTATAACCTAGTTCTGCTACTCGACACCGCAATATTCGCGATCTTCCAAATCCGATCCCCTATATAGTCCCGGGCGGCATCGTATACACACACACACATACACATATATATAGTACGCAATCACAACTCGTTAGTACAACAACAGAGCGGTGCGGCCGCGGCGGCGATCGGCCGGCAAAAGGTGTGCGCTAAACCGCGGCCTCCTCTCTCTCTCTACTCCTGATGCGCGCTGCAGCGCCGCAAGCCATAAACGTGGTCGCGGCGGCGACGGCAGGAAGAAGGCAGGGGCACATCCGTATCGTGGTCACAGCCCGTGACCCCCCACATACTCTCTTTGCTATTCTGGCTATACATATATATATACATACGTATGGTATGTGTTATATGTATATACCAGTATACCTATATATACTGCTGGAGTTGGCGATCCAGCCGCGGTTTTACCGAGGATTATCCGGCTCCTGCTTTCGTATATTCGACGTCAGCAGACCACGTCGTTCTTCGCGTGCGATATGCTTTGTATTTTGCAGTCACTTTTCACTTTCTTATTTGGGTTATAAGAGCGACGATTTTCCACTACTGAGTTTATACATTTTGCTGATATATATGCACGCTTTTACGACGCGTTTATAAGGTTTGCGCGTGATGGGTGCGGTTATAGTGCGGAATGTTTCGCGGTTGATATGCGTGGAAGTTGGCGAACGGTGCGAGAAGAATCGATGAGGTGTTATAATATTAACATGAATTTTATGTGAATATAATTATATCTATAGTCAATTGAATAAGCTATCTCCCTATCGAAACAACTGAAACTACGACACAATAACATTACGCACAAAAACATACCGATATAGCCAAATTATTAGAACGACATCACGCCGCACGAGCGCGGAAATCATATATACGGAGGGGTGGCCAATTGCCTGTGTAATGCTCGATGGGGTTGATCTCTCAAATACCCATACTTCTGCAGTCCAGTATACACAGCTGTGTATCTTCTTATTCTCGTATACGTGTATACGTATCCTATTCCTTATACTTTATACAGCTAGCAAACGCCATCATACACCGCACTCAATTTGACCCCTGATGCTTTATTAGCATTTTAGGGGATGGATCATCACCGTGAGGGGGGAGGATAACTCGCTCTCTCTCTCTCTCTCTCTCTCTCTCTCCGCGAAATTGCCTCTGCGGATAAGCCTCGTTGCGTCGGGGAGATTTTTAATGGATGGAGAGGGAAAATGGCATAGTTATATTAGTGCGCGGTTGGGGAATCATTGTTTCTGTATATAGCTGGAGTTGCGCGCCTGGATGAATTTTTGATTAGGGCTGCTTGCGACGGGAAGGGCTTGCGATTTTAAGAAAACGTTCGATGTGTTTTGCTTCGAATAGCCGGAGGTATTTGCAAACATATGTTTGCTGGAAGTCGAAAAAAATTATGTGATATTTTTTAATTGATATAGTGAGAGTTTTATGTGCTGTAAACTTTTGTGTATAAAATTTTCAAACTGACGTGTGTACTATATACGCGTGTGCCACATTTTCAAGATAAACTTAAATAATATAAATTCGAATTTTGAAGAATTCCGCGATTACAGGCACATGTAAACCGTCAATATAACGGCGTAAAGCCGCGGCGATAATTCGCGCGCGAATCGCAAATATGCAACACCGTAACACACACATACACACGGATAATCTGCTTATGTTCATTAATTCGTATACGCGTTTCGCATATTACAGTCGCGAATTATGAAACGTCGGCTTCTTTTTCCGCGCGATTGTTATAATCCGTTCGATTCATCTGCGTATATATTATATACGTATATTACATTCGAAATGAGCGACGCAAATGTTTCGCGATTCAATCACAACTAAATAGATCATGCATCTAGACGCCCTGTCATATTCGTAAACAACGCAGAGTTTATCGTTTAATCCGACGCGTTTCGATTGAAAATAATAACAATAACAAAAAATTATCAAGATTATTATTCGAGCATCGCGAAAATCCGGAATCCACTCGGCGATGTCAGCCAGCGATTACGAACTCGATCCCCATCGATAATCGACTCTCCTAATCAAATGTCCCCCCTTTCAATATATATTATAGAGACACAACCTGTTACTCTATATCCCCCAGAAAGACTATATACACACATATACATATATTCCCCCGAATCTTAGAACGTCCTTGAAAACGGATCCGCAACCGGTGTCATCAATGCCCCTTAACACACACACACAGTATATTCCGCAGAATATAATACAAGAAGAAGCTATGTCTGCAGCAGTGTATTCAGAAGCCTCTCCTCCTCCTTGGGCTACTCGATTTACCTGAACCTGATCGTTTTTCGTGCTGACAGCCACCCAGGCTTCGGCGAAGGTCTCCATCGCGCTCTGAAAATCCATCACCTTCCCGCAGGACCACGAACTTCTTCTCTTCTTCTTCTTTTTTTCTTCTTCTTATTCTCTCCTCACGGAAGCTGCTCCATTCGTTTAGGAAGCCAGCGAATCACTGCGTCTCAATGATTCGCTGATCGTCGCTGTCGTCGGCTGCTGCTGCTGCTTCATAATCGCTCGCCTCGATAAGGCGGATTAAAGTGGGTGGGTATGCGTGTGTGTCAGAGCGGGCTTTTATTGTTATCGCGCTTTTATACGAGCCAGCAGAGCGGCGAACACCTGAAATTAAACACTGAACGACGCCACCGCGTAAATCTTTCGTCGTCCCTTTTTTTTCTTTAGCGACTGACACTTTTCAAAAGCACTTTGATTATGTATGTATATGTTAAATATATATTGCACTCCTGCTACTATATACTGTTCCCCACAATGCGGATAGCACCACTTGTTTCAAGTTTCGGTATATACGGTATAATCGCCGCACACTATGTAGAATCATCTACAGAGACATCCACCAAGTTCATACATATCGCACTGATGTATATGGACATGATCACAAAAAAAAAAAAATACTCGTGAGCCGGTCTATGCAATATACAGTTTAAATATCTCGCGCGCCACAGCTTCCAGAGTGTGTATCTCTGCAGCTTCTCTCACAGCAGCAGCAGCAAGCATCACGCACATCGGTGTGATGCGTGCGGCGCTCGAGCCGCGACTGATCCCCCTGAGAGCCGAGCGTGTGCAGTCGCCGGGCCTCCCATGCGCGCGCGCGCGCGAGTGAGTGAGCCACCCCCACCCTTGTCTCTTTCTCTCTCGCTGCTCCTCTTCTTCTTCTCCTCTCACTCACGCTATATAACTCTCTACATGTATACATCTATACATAATACACACAGAAGCTATACCGTATATAGAAATCCAGCCCTGTGATGCTATCTGCTCTCTCTCAGGCGGCGGTTATCTATACCGGCGTCCGGTGGATGCTGTAGGCCCCTCTACTGTGGCTGAGCTCGTTGGATTGGTCGGTCCAACCGCGGGGGTGTGACCTGCCCTCTGAGATAAGAAGCCGTGAGAGAGAGAGAGGAGAGGAGGACGCGAACCTGCGGCTGAGGATGCAAGTTCTCTCTGGTGGTGCTGGATAGAGAGAGGAGAGATTAGAAGGGGAGGAGCGGAGAGAGAGAGAGAGAGAGCTTTTTTTGGGTGGGATTGTTGTTAGTTTTGAAAGGGTTGGGGGGGGGGTTGCATGGATTCAGATTGAATTAGTGTTTGCTGCTTGCAGTGTTTTCTATGAGACTGGGAGATTTGGACTTGTGTTTGTAGGAGTTATTACTGGAGTTTTTAATAGGATTGTATAGCGCGAACAGGAAAAAAATAGAATGCAGGCAGCCGTTACGAAATATTTTATCGGAGATTTATGTCGCCGAGCGAAAAGTAAAAATAACCGTGTAGATATAATGCTATAATTAGGATTATGAGATTACGCTAATCGTCGAGCTTTTTACGAGTAAAAACAAATCGATACATTGATTACAAAAAAACATTGTCGAGGAGAGAGAGAACAGATAATGTTCCGATGAACACGTCGAGTGGACTGATTATTATGAATTCGTAAAAATAAACAGTATTGCGTATTGTGATTTGTGTCGTGAATTCTCAAAACTCCTTGAAATATTTAAAAAGATATATTAAACGAGTGCTTTATTTTGCTGCGATATTTCCTTACGGATATAAAATATATGAATATTTGGATTCACAAATGGAAATATTTCAATGAAAAAAAAAACAGAACACGATTTAAAACGCGGTACTCTACAAGCGAGCTTCGTGATATCAGCTTCGTGTGTGCGGTTACTCTCGGTGCATCCCGATGATGTCCAATCCCGTGCTCTCTCTCGTCTCTTTCTCTCACCGTTTCCGGCACGTTATCGAGTTTTGCGGAAAGGAGGACGAGCTGACGAGGATTTTGACGTGCGTCGTCTGCGGCTTCTCTCTCTCTCTCTCTCTCTCTCTCTCTCTCTCGTTGCGCCTACACTGGAAACATAAACCCATCTATCTATATATATACGATAACGAGCGACGAGCGAGCATTAAATTTCAAAAAATTCTTTAACTCGTATTTGGTAACAATCATAATTATGAAATCATTAAAACGATAAGATTATTGCTCCGATAAACGTCGTTATATAAAATTCACGCGCTGACTAGCCTATTTCAGAATTTAATATAGAGAAGCAAAGCTCGAGGAGACGCAGAGGCAAACGTCGATTCTCGTTCGATCGCTAAAAAAGCTCCTCTCCCTCCTCCCGTCTTGCAGCGCGACATCCGGCCATATTTCACGCGATCGACGCAGCAAAGCTCCGTGAAAAAAAAGCTCGGGCCAAAAGGAAAGAAAAGCTCGGGCAGGTAAAACTCTCTCGTCTCTCCTTCATAAACTGTGCATGTATCTCGAGCTCGATCTCTTCTCTCTCCTCCTGCAGCATCCTCGCTTGGAAAAAAAGGCACCGCATATTCGCGCAAAGAGAAGCGTCGTTCTTTCCCAATAAATATAAAACCCGTGTAAATGCAAGACGCCAGACGCGAGATTCGCGAGAGAGAGAGAGAGAGAGAGAGGGAGAACCAAAGCTCCGCGGGAGAGAGAGAGAGAGAGAGAGAGAGAAGGGAGCAAGCATAACGATTGCATCCGATCGCGTTTCGGAGGAGCGCTTAAAGCTCCCTCCACGAAAGCTCCCGAGATATCTGCGTGTGTATCCCTCCGTATGCGGAGGGAGCCGTAGGCGTGGTACTCGAGGTGGTTCGCCGAGCGAGCTTGCAAGGCGGAGCTTGCGAGGCACGCCTTCGTCGTGCCTCGGAGGATATAGAGGGAGCTTTCGGCCGTGAAATCTCGGGAAAAGCTGCGCGCGTCGTAGCTGCCGCGTATATACCTCATCTAGGGGATGAGGTTGTCTCGCTCAATTTTAGCGTGGAAGGAGGTTGGCTTGCCGGGCTGTGTATATATACCTGCGTCGTCGTGTAGCCGCGAGCTATCGCCAACACTAGTTCGCGATATGTAGGTGTATATACTCGCTGCAGCTTTCACTGCAGCTCTGAGCCAGGTTATCAGATTCACCGTGTTTATTGCTTTTCTGGTTTGATTTATTATATTGTTTAACTGAACGCTTATGTTGTGACAAGGTTTGTTATTTCGTTGAGTATGTTTAGTTGTGTATACGGATTTCGTCTTCTAAATTTTAACAAGATATATGAGATCATCAAATAAATTCTACTGGTTAACTAAACAGAATTTTTAAATAACAATTATAAGTAGTATATGAGATATAATTAAGCCAAAAAGATCATAAAAGAGCATCGAAAGTGTAACTTACGCTATGCCGGGAGCTTTTAAGAACGAAATTACAATGCTGCAAGCACTATGTATCCGAGTGTCCTAGTTTTTTTTCTTTTCCACCTTCTTTTTCTCGACTGCATCGTCATTACTTCGTCCTGAAATTTACTGTTATTCCGCGTAGTCTCTTATTTCTAGAGGATTCTGGCTTCACTGCAACGAGTACAGTATTCATCTTGCAGAGGATCAGATTTTATTTCAGTTCAATTAAAAAGTTTTACAATTGTTTAATGAATTCACGATTTGCATTATCGTTATTTATTATCAAAGTACTTTATAAGAATGTTGAAAGTATAGGCACTTCTTTTATCAGTGTCCGTAAATTAATCTTTTGGATATTGAGCCCGATTCGTACAACTGCATTGAAAAGCATACAAAGACGTAAATATCTGTGTAAAAATTGTCTTTATGGCAATTATAACAATTTTTTTCAATTGCAAGAAAAAAAGCTGTATAAAACGATCGATGTACATGCATTCATTGTTGGCATTTTGCCGAGCCTCACAGAATGCAACCGAACATACTCGGAAGCTTAGCTGCTCACCGAATGACGGTGCAGCTAAGATTATGATTAAATTGATTGTAATAGCAGAGGTACCTAAAAATGTTTTATTGAAGTTGGCATTTACTTTTTGTTTTTTCAATTTTCTTCTATATAAATAATACCGTTATATAATCGACTTCAAAACAGCAAAGTTCGATGGACTTTGATGAAATCAACGATTAATTTATAAAACAATCTACCATATGATTATCTTATCCGTATTTAATGCAATGGTTTATCTAGCAGTATTCAATCCATCCCAACAATTCAATCGTAGAATTCGAACAAGAAAAACTCAACGAAATCTCTAATCCTAATATAAAAAAAACATTTCCACCTAAAGACTAACATTAAAACTCGAATCATCACATTCGCATAAATAGCTGACACACACACCTCTCCCGCTTATTATAACTCTCTCTACTCTCCTGCGTATATAAGTCCGCCTACATACACCATAATATCTCCCATTCTTCCTCCAGTCACAATCTCTCTCTCTCTCTCTCTTTCTCTCTATAGATAAACCCAGAGCAGAGTCTCTTTACATTTATAGACTCCATACCCACCCCTTCCCCCCGCAACTCGCGGAAACGAAGCGAGTATAGCGCATATACATCTTGCGGTATAGCTGCAAACACACGTGAGAGTCTCTCGGTGTGTGTGTGTGTGGTGGCGTTAAGGTACAAATTGAAAACCATTCAGCGAATATACTCTCCACCCCCTACCCCTCCGGCAACGCAGCTCCGCAAGTGTTAATAAATTCGGGTTTACGAGGGTGCTTCTCGTCGTTATGGATCTCTCTTCCGTACGCTGCTTTACATTAGACATAAAAGACCGAGGAGAACGGCTGCTACTGCTATGAAAAGTATATACGTATAGAGCTACACGCGGAGCTTTGCAGGAGCGAGAAATATACACAGGATGTTAGGCGCAGCCACGGTTGCAGATGTTTTCCACGCTGGATTCGATCTTTATGCGGAAGCGATGGAGCGGGAGAGCCCTGATGCGGTATATTTTATTGCGCGGGGATTCGCTCTTTTTCGATTCGACTCGTTTATTATTTTATACTTTTTTTTTCTTCTGTTTCTATCTGCGTTTATTGACAGGCTGTGTATATTGCGAAATCTTGTTCTGTTTGAAAAATCGAATTGAATCGAGACACGAAATAATTATAAACTCATCTGGCATTGGATGAATCGCTTTCGTACGTCTTCCCCGAATTTCCATCTATCTATATCGCAAAGCGCGTGATACAATTTCATTTCCTATACTATACACCGTATTATATGTACATATCGCAAAACACATGTTCTCGCTGATGTCCCATTCCAACTGAGAGATTCTGGGGC
>UCQR01019465.1:16721-26784 GCA_900474235.1 Cecidostiba semifascia | reverse complement strand
TCTTTATATTTATATATGTATATAAATTACGAACTCTTCGAAAAAAAAGATTAAATTTCATTTTTGGGAGAAAGTCTTGTCTACTATGCTTACATATCTGTGAAATTTCATAATATTTTGAATTCAATATTTGCTCAATCAACATTTAATTTCATCATTTTCGAATTCACTGAAAAATCACAGATTACAGATATTCCTGGTTGTAGAATAAAACTAAAATTATTAGCAATTAAAATATAATAATTTTCTTTTTTTCTAATTTAACTTATGGATAATTTAATAAAAAATAAGATAATATTATCTCTAATTTATTCGTATTTAACAAATCTTGTGCTCACAATACTTAACTTTGAAGAATACAAATAATAACTAATTACTAATCATTCATGGGATCAAACTGATACAAAAACTACAAGTATAAAAAAAATTAACTCAAATTTTTCATCATGTTAGTTAACGCGAACCTAACACTTGAAATATCCAAAGTTTTTGTTTGTTGATACGAGCATGATTTATCGAACTGTTTTTTTTTTCTACTTGCAAGTACTTTATAGAGCTACTGCACTATAATTAATCATGCACATACATCAACTTCAGACATTCAAAAAGTTACGTTTCAGAGTGTACACAAACATGAAAGCACCAACCAATAATACACAAAAACAGTTTAAAACAACTAAGTTTCAAAAACGACCTAATCCTATTGTACAACCAAGAAAATTGACGAAACAACTTTCTCTTTCTCCCAAGAAGAACAACAATCCTACATTATGATGATAACGCAATAGTTCTTCTGTGCATATATATAGGTATAATATATGTATCGATCGATCTTTCCTGCGCTCGCAAAATACAATACAAAAAGAAAAAAATAACGAATAGAAGAACATGAAAGAGAGAGCTTCAAGATGACAGATGTCTTGTCGCTCTCCCTTTCGGTGTCTTCCTCGGTTACTCTGCTGACTCAGGCGCTGACGGCTCTGCGGATGCTGCTGCCGCCGCCGAGGTTCACTACCGCCGCCGCTGTCGAAGGCTCTGATGCTGCACCAGCGGCGACGCCCTCGCGAGGCTACGTGGCCGGACCGCCGATGTATCCGTTGTTCAGAGGTACAGCTTGCTGCTCACCCGACTTGTTCGCGTACTGTTGCTTGGCACTGGGCAACGTCGCTGAGCTCGAATTACTATCGACAACAATGCTGCTGGTAGTATCGGGTATGGCCGTTTCATCAGAGTCTATAGCGTCCATTGAAGGAAAGCTGACGCGTAACGAGGCGACGTCACGAGTCGGTGGTTGCTGATGCGGTTGGTCGACTGCTTCTGGACTGCGGTTCTCATACTCGGGATCTGAACGAGTGCTTGACACCAGCGAGGGACTTGGCTTGCCACCTAATAGGCAAAACAATGAACAAAAGTATATTGTAAATTATATTTATTTTCATCAAGATTAGTGGAATAATTGTCTGCTTTAAACTGAAGCATTAAAGTTCGAACAAACCAAGATTGCAAGTAGTGGCGATGATGCTAGGACTCTGCGGGCTGAGTGACGATTTGCCTGCTGAGCTCTGACTAATGTTTCCTTTCGAAGAGGACTTTTTCTGGGCAAACGGCGAGTTCTTGATAGGCTTGACACTATCCTCGGCAAAGGGAAGATTCAACGTATCTTTGCTGGAGGCGAGTGAACCCACGGAGACGCCATCGAAATCGTCAAAGCCAGCCTTAAGCGGAGCTTTTGACGAGTTGAGGTCGAGGAAGCCAAGTGCCAAAGAAGTGGGAGACTTGGAATTATCCGTAAAGGGTTCCATTCCAAAATGTCCAGATGAGCCATTCTTTCTTCTGGTCATCGGCTCAAACGACGAGAAATCACCAAAATCTTGACGCAACGGCGAATCCTCTCCACCCTCAGCCTCCTCCTCACGCGATTCTTGCATTACCATTTCCAATTCTCTGTTAAGAGAAGAAAAACATAGCGTTTTCATTTTAGAGTCCAGAAATTCAAGTTTAGTATTTTTAGAATTGAACACTACTAACTTTTCAGTCCGGTATTGAGAAGGAGGATTTTGGTTTCTAACTTCGACACCGTCAGGACTGTGATAAAAGCTAACTTTCTCGAATTCTGCTGTATCTATTTCTAGCATAAGTTCTCTCGCGATATCAATAAAAGTAGGTCTTCTCGTTGCCTTGTGACACCATGTCTGTCGCATCATTCCGTATAGTGTATCGGGACAATTTTCTGGTCTCTCCATTACACCACCATCGATTACGTATCTCAAGACCTGTAAACACACGTACATTTTAATTACTCCTCAATTTTATGTTCCGATTAACTAACTACAATAAATGCAATGAAATAACGCTATTTACCTGATCGTTCGATAGGCCTTGGTAGGGCTGCGAAGCAAGTGTGACCATCTCCCAGAGCACCACACCATAGCTCCAGACGTCAGAGAAACTAGTGAATACGCCGTCCTTAAGACTTTCCGGTGCCATCCATCTGACGGGCAGTAGACCCTTGGTGCCTTTCCTATAGTAGTCTGTCTCGTACACATCCCTTGTCATACCGAAGTCACCAATCTTAACGGTCAGATCGTCAGATACCATGCAATTTCGAGCTGCCAAGTCTCGATGCACAAACTTCTTGGCCGCGAGATAAGCCATGCCATCCGCTATCTCCAATGCCATACGCATGATTCGATTGAGCGTGGGCGGCTGACGCGAGAAGTTTTCGCAGACATCTGGACGATGGCTACGTAGATATGTTTTGAGATCTCCGTTCATCATCAGCTCCATGACCACCAAAGTAGGCTGACCCTGCGACACTACGCCTAGCAATCTCACTACGTGGTGCGTATTAAAGCCCCTGCGAAAAAAGACAATGAATCATTAAATCAATTTAATATAAACTAGTAGTGTATAAAATGAATCCCAACTCAGAGGAATACTAACTTCATAACCGAAGCTTCGTTGAGGAACTCGACTCTCTCCCTGTCGGTGGCGTTCTCGTTGACTGTCTTGACGGCGCATCTCATTTCGGGTTTGCCTTTGACCACGTCTTTGGCAATGCCTTCATAAACCATACCGAAGGAACCGTTACCAAGTTCCTTGAGCAGCTGTATCTTTTTTCGTGGTACTTCCCATTCGTCTGGTATGTAGACCGTGCTGACGTATTCGGGGTTGACGGTAGCGATGAGCCTCATACTCGGTACGTTGCGCATAAACTTCTTCTTAAAGAAGTAAGCGGCTGAGAGACAGGCACCCAAGACGAAGAAAATGCTGAATAATACAATCAAGATGACCTTCCAGGCGGGCGTTGAATAATTCGAATCGGGTATATCGAAGTACTTGTATTCGGTGTACTCGCCGTTGCCGGCAAAACTCGTCGAGCGCACCCGCGCCGAATAGTTGCCCGGGGTCAAATTCTGTAAAATGTAAGAGTTACCGTCCTCCTTGAACTTGTCTCGAGTTGTGCAGGCCACTTCAGCTTTGAGCTGTTGAAAACGTAGAAAATTAAATTAAAATCCAGGTTCTTTAATGTATATTCTATGTATATTACATATACGGACGCTTCAAACGCACTAGATAACTTACATTTTGAACATCAACTCTCTTATATTCGATCTGATAGGTAACGATGACGCCATTAGGCTGAGGTGGTTCTTCCCACATGAGCTTAATCGAAGTCGTACTATCGTTGTTTGCTATCTTTTGTAGCTTCAACGTGCCTTCCGGTATGTCGTCGGCATGATCAAGTCTCAGCGTTTGCAAGGATTTCATCGAGTCGGACGAGCAGTGTACTTCGTCTTTGTTAGCAATTTTATCGCGACAAGCCGTCACCTTGATGTTGTACTTGCCGAAGTGGCGCAGGCCGCTGATGAAAAAGTCCAACTTGTCTGCGGGTACCTTACGTTTAAAATACACTAACGCGCCATCCTCCATGATTTCCTCATCCGGGTTCAGAACTTTCTGCTGCTCCAGAGTCAGCTTTTGTTCGGGACTGGTCTTTGACTGATTCTTCAGGGACTTCTTACTGTGACTTATCACATCCTTCTCCTAAGGTATCGAAAATTACAAGATAAATTGCAAGGATAAATAATATGTATACAATTCCAGACAAAACGTAAGAAAATCTAAATCCGAAGCTGAAAATGAGTTTGAAGAAACGCGATAATAGTAATAATAATATTAACTCTTTCTCATTTTTTGGTAGGTTACCTGATAATTTGTGAGCTCGCGCTTCATGCGGACCGTGTCGAGCATGACGCTGGTATAGGATACATCGCGTCGACGCCTGTTGTTCTGGCGCTTGACGTAGACCTGATTGTGCAGAGCATCCTCGAAGGCGATAGAACTGTACGCGTCTTTTTCAGCTTCAGCTAGCTCTCGTTTTTTACACTCACAAGAGCTTGGTTCCGGTGTTTTCGACGCCTCGTATTCCTGTTCAGCACGTTTCTTTTCCTCGGCAGCAATGGCGGAGATCGGCTTGTATTCCTGCACTTGCATAGCTGTTCGAAAAAAAGTTGAGTTGAAAAGAGTACGTTATCCTTGTGCAAACAAAAATTTATAAAATATACTCACGTTCAATACAGTAATTTCTCTGTCGCAAAAAGGTCAAATCGTAGTGCTCCATCTGGCCGGTGATCTCGTAGTGGGTGAGGTTGCTGTTAGGCTCAAGTGGTGGTAGCCAGCTAATGACGAGTGTGTCACTAGAGTTACTGTAGATGGTCAAGGCGCGCACTATTGAAGGCTGGCCTGGTAGAGTCTTGAAGTACTGAAGCTTACTTTGAGCACCCGAACGTTCCGTCGAGATCGTGTACGTTTTGACGTAGTAAGCGTACTGCGTGAATGGTTTCAGCAGCGTCAGTATTCCAGATTGGGTATAGGTACTGTAAACAAAAAAGTGTTTCTCGTGTGAATTAATAAAAACGAAAAAAAATCACCTTGGTATGAATGAGATTTGAGACGTGCTAGAAGATATGCTAATAGAAGAGATAAATAATGTACGTACGCAGAACGATTGTTATTAGTGACATTGTAGGTAGTCGAGTCGGAGTTGTTTTCGGCGAGAGTCGTGTCGATTTGCCTCCTATTATCGTCTTCGCTGGGAGGAACGTCGTCAACCTTCCATCCGTCACCACCACAGGCATCTCTAGACTCGTACATGCTGACGTTCTGAAAGGGCGCTTCCTTTGAGTAGATGACGTAACCGAGAAGGGTGCGCATGTCGTGATGCTCAAACGGTTCCCAGTGGATTATCGCCGCTTTGGACGAAATCAAGTAAACGTTGGTTTTTATTTCGGTGACGTTGCAGGCAACCTTGTCGCCGTTGCTTGTCGGCGAGACCTCGACTTCGCGAAACGGATTCAGGCCCGTGCGTTCGCGCAATTCCTCGATCGTCTGCAACGTAAGGTAGAATAATTAAAGTATTTCTCCGATGAACCACATCACCGAGTATACAAGACTAGCAACAACAATAACATCAACGCGTACCTGGAGACAGAGCTTGGGATTGTAATGAAAGGAGACTTTGGGTACATCGTTCTTGGAGCCGATCTTGAGGGGCGGCCTCGTCGTCCAGTTCCAAAGCTGCTGGAGATTCTGATTGTCAAGGACGACGAGCGTGTAGTCCTTCATGTCGAGGTCCTCACCCTTGATCTCAACGAGATTCTTAAGGAAGCTAAGTGAGATGAGAGGAAAGCTACGGAAGATCTTGAGGTATCCAGTGATGACCTCGATGCCGCTAAGACTGTCCTCGAGCTCTCGCACGATGTTCTGACCCTCGCGGATCGCGATCTCGAGGTTGCCGCGGATGTAGGTGCAACCGCGCAACTTCTGTGCCGTGGAGATGCTGTCCACAACCGCGCCAGTACACTCCTTCAGACATGGACCCTGGCACTCCTTGCACGACCACATGTCTGCAATAGAAGCACAGCACAATTTTGTCATATACACGAACTTGAAGTTTTCCAACTTTATGCGCAATTCTATATACGAACCTTTCTCGGCGACCTCCTCGAAACCGGCCGGACATTCTATACTGCATTCATTTCTGAAGGGTTTGAAAGGATAGCCCCGGATTTCGGGACCCATCTCGCGAGGCTTTCGCATCATCTGGCACTCGAGTTTGGTGATGCAGCGCCGGTTGAGGAACTGGTAGGTATCGGTTGGGCAGGTGCTGACGCACTCGTTCTGGTTAACTACGACGTCGCGACAGACCTTGCAGTCCTTGTTCGTGGGTCCGGTGCAGCCGCCCAGGCAATTCTCATGGCAGCAGACGGTATTGTTGTCAGGTCGAGAGCCAGCTATACACGTGCGATCTCGCCCGTTTTCATCCTTGCAACCGGTGCATACTGTTTTGAAAGAGAGAACACCTGGTTAGTAGTGTTTTGTATTTGTGTTAGATATGAAGAAAAAAAGTAGAAATACCTTTTTGGCAGAATTGCTTGTTCCAGCAGAGTCTATTATCGGGATTTGTTTGACTTTTGGGGCAGTCTTTCTCACAAACGGGGCACTCATTTTTCGGTCTATTCCCCTGAAACAGAAAAAAAATGACAACTCGTTAAATTATGTACGTAGATAGAACACAGTGTTTCGTCACTCGACTTTTTTTTCTTGCTGCACGTGCTTCGTACACCATATTACACTCCCTTTTCCTCCCTACCCTTCTAGTTTCCTCGCAATCTACAATACCCACTACGGAAGTCGTTAAATACCGTCTCCGGAGATTAATCGTACCAATTCAATAAGAATCTTTTAATAAAATCACTCCCAACATTTTCTTCGTTGTTATTTGCATAATTTTTTTTCTCCCGTATCGTTCAGTGACAAAATCCGCAACTGTATACACATACCGAGATGGAAATCGCTGCTTATTTATTTCCGGACGATTACGAATACGCGCTCGAATCGATTGAGCATGGACAGGGAAAATCTTGGATAGCATCCAAAGACCGAAAATTTTTAAGTACCCACCCTGTACACACTATATTTGCATCTCTCGCGGTGCCGCAGAGCGAACTTTATCGAGATTGTTGCCAATACACTTTACGAGACACGCCTTGCAAAGAAAATAAACGCGCGCACTCGAGAAACTTTTCTTCTTGCGCCAGTGAAATGAATTTTCGGAAAAGTTCGCGGACTATTATCCGTTCGAAACATACATTAAGCTCGACAGAATCGATACTGTATAATACACATGCACTAGTCGATCTCTATTGTCGACTTGTTTTTTTCTAGAACAGCCGCGACGAGTATAGAAGCGTAAATACATCACTGCACGCAAGGATTATCGTCGAAAAAAAAGGGGCAGCCTGTATGTAATTACCCGCAGCGATCGAGATTTCGTTTCACTAGTGCAGCAGCAACAGCAGACAAAAGAGCGCGGCGTGAAGTTTTCGCATGCTATAAAACCAGCATCACATACCTGAGCAGTGCGAAGAAGCCGATTAAAGTCGAAGAAAATCCGCTGCTCGCTCCCGAGAGCAGAAGATACAATCGAAGATAAAGAATCAAAGGAGGAAATAACAAGCCGGCGAGCAAGCGCGCGAGCGAGTATATGTAGCGGATGAATGGAATTATTTATTGTGCCGCAGGGGAAATGGCTGGCGATGCCTCGAGACAAAAGAATCGGCGGACTGAATAATGTGGATATTTTGTTATACCTTATAATGGCAAACAATTTTTCGTCAGTCTACATTAGAACTATACATTTTAAAATATATACGATCTTTCTCTATGTTTATAAATATTGAAGTGTAATAAGACGCTCTCAGAAACATCATAGAACACCAGCCATTCGAAAAACACAACGGCGGTATCGTGAAGTGTGTCGACGAGTGGCTGTTATCCCGCATCTTTATTAATCTCTTAACCCGGCGAGATGAACACGTATAGCCCGAGGCTCGGTTGTAAAGTCCACGAGAGGATTTGCAGCCGTTGCCTGTCTGTTGTGTGTTTTATACGGTTTCTTACTATCGGCCGCACAAAAATTTTTCGGAATAATGAATCCTTAAAAAAATTAATTCATTGTACTTATAAAGTCGATACAAATACACGCTCTAATTAACGTCCCATCGCAATAATAATTGATAGAGACGCGCATACTATATCCCAAACACACAAGCGTTATTATTACACATACGTGTACATAATAAACGCACTACACCGATATTGAATTACCCACGAGTCTCTCTCACTCTTGCACCGCGTGCACGAGATATAACATTTCAATTATACGAGCGAAATGCGAAATGATGACTGCGGCGCAAAAGCGATATATAGGTAGACACGCGCGCGCGCGCGCGCGCGCAGTCAGTTATTATAATCCAATCAATTTGCGCCCAGCTCTTTCATTCGCTACTCGCACACGCCTCTAATTTTAAATTTATATTCCTAGTAGCCGACAGATGTCTCAGTCGCGACTCGATTTACATAATGTCTATAAAGGAGCAGATACTCGACTATATACGCCCTACACATGCTTCTAATGAGATTTCCCGTGTCGCTTTAACGAGTGCAAGTGTCCGCTCTTGATTTTGCACTTATCGAGCTTACAGTAGTGTATGATGATAGATGCTTGGAGGTGAAGGATGATTCCATGATTGTCGCTTGGAGCTCTGACGAAACATGAAATCGGCAGAAATTCAAATCCTTCCAGAAGCTATACTCCACACAATTGCGCAACTAATAACGTCAAAAATTCTCGACGCACCGAAATCCGATCTATCCACGCGCCGATTTTTCCCACCTATATATATGTTCATTACGCCGCGCGAGCGAGCAAACGAATAATCGAAAGGACGAGCTAAGCCGATTTCTCTTTCCCACGCGTTATTCGCCAGAAAATTAGAGCCGCTAGCTTCATTGACATTCCACGCTGGGATATACCTACAACACCATACACTGACAAATCGTATACCGGCTTTTCCGGGCGCATTTTTTTCTCTCGTCGACGTATATACCTCTCACTGTATATACGCGATGACGCCTACCGATCGGTATTAAACATCGCTGCACGCGAACTATATATATATATATATATATACTCTCGTTCCGTTGAAGTGATGGGTTCGGCTGCTGCTATGGCTACTTTGTATTAATGATATGCGGCGGCGAACGGTTGTGTCTGAGAATGCCAGCGCGGAGAAACTGTAACGCGTGCGTCACGCTTGTTTTCTCTGTACTCGTTGCTGCTGCTTTTTGAGAGATTATTGAATTCTAGGTTATTTCGACACGCCGATGATTGATTAGATCACTGATGACTCGGAAGAGAGGGCTTGAAAAATTACCAGAGTGAATTGCGAGCTTCGTTCGTGGATGAATGGAGAGATGAAAAATAATAACAAACAAAACCGAAAGAATCCGTGCATCGAAAGTAAAGAACAATGTCGGCGCGATTCTCCTCGTCATTGAGAAAATTTCTCTACTCTCGCGTTATATATACATCGACACTCAACACTTGGTGGCGCTGAATCATCAAAATCGTTCGCCGACGCGATATTAATTAGCATTTGACACGCCGCTGACGTCTTTCGTCGTCGACGAACTATTCCGCGAACGGCTGATCTGAAAAATCCGAGGAAAATTGTCGGGGCGATAGATATAATTGCACTGGCGGCTATTAATTTTATTTGCTAAATGCTGTACGAGCGATCCGTGCTGATGCTTCTTGAAAGGCGAACTACTGCGTCGAATGTTTTGGTTTGTTTTTCACTTGTGTTCACGTTATGGAAGCCCCTTATGTAAATTTTCCAAAATAAAAAAAGTTTCAATCAAAATGATGCTCATCAGCGTGAATTAATAGAATTACAAAATAATATGTGTACATATATTTACTAAATGATACATCAGAGCTGATGCAATAGCAAAAATACATTTCATCATGTCACCCATGAAGTTTCCACAATAACAAACTTTATATATCGGACAAATTACCATTCAAATATTTCACAGATAACGAGACTGATTTTTTTATATTTCCCTCCAATTTTTCTTAATTGACGCTCAAACACTAATTGGCCGTTATCTAATTTACGCTCGCCTTCTCACACATCCTATTATAACATTAGGC
>UCQR01019452.1:14823-30584 GCA_900474235.1 Cecidostiba semifascia | reverse complement strand
TCAAGAAAACTATCATTCCATCTGCGGTTTCGGACTTTCGTCCTATCGCATTGCTTAATTTTTTATCGAAGGTTCTGGAGAAGATTGTGCATGGGCAAGTGGTAGAGTTTCTAGAATTAAAAAAGGCCCTGGATGTTAATATAGGCAGGTTAATATAGGTAGGTTAATATAGGTAGGTTAATGATTTTTGTTTTGGATAATATAGGCAGGTTAATATAGGTAGGTTATGATTTTTGTTTTGGTATAAGTTAGCGAAGCTTCTGCTTTTCACCGATAGGTGGGACACTTTCACCCGATCGATCGAATACCTATTATCGTAATTCGTCGTAATGTACTATCTATTGTAAAATGCGTCCAACAGGTGGCGCCACCATGTTCGTCTATCCCCTCCAACGGTTGCGCGGAGCGAATACCTATATACCAGAGTATACTCGTCCTTTCGTTTATTCTGCATCCAGAACCCGACCAGTACAGATCGCTCCAGATTTTTGCCCGTCTCTGTCGTTCAAGGCTACAATTTGGAAAATCGCTAGGAGTAAGCACATTTTTATTTATTATTTATTAACAAAAAAAAAGTTTTAAAAAACAAAAACTCATTTCGCAATAAAAAAACTCGGGTAGTTATAGCATGAGCGACCCGAGCAGACCTATAACAAAAGGCAGTTTCGGCATAGATGCCACACCGCTATATATGCACTGAGAGCGCCTAATAGTGATGAGGGAAAGAGGAAAGTGCCTATGCGCCACCTATCTTCGCTGGTCAGGGACTCGAGGAATTGAAGCGGTGGGGGAGAGGCCAGTCCAAAATTGCTTTATTCCATACAGTGTAAGTATCGCGGTCTAGTAGAGGCATATAAGTTTTAAAATTTTAAATGGTTCAATATACCACTTTATTTATAATCTCGGTCATTCAAAATAAAACACACGACTATATACTCCGTATCAATGCATCCTCAAATCCTCAAAAATCACTTTTCCTTTTATTCGAACGCGGTCGACATTAGTTCAGGAGAGAACGCAAACGCAATCTCGGCGCAGCCCATCCCGCCCAATACACCCTCCTGCTGATGCAGCAGAAACCACAAAGAAAACTCGCAGCTCCTAACGCACTTGATTATAGGCGGCAGCTGCCTCGAGGCAGTAGAAAAAAAAACCTGCACTACGCTCTTTCTCTCTTACTCTTCTTGAGAAAAGAAAGGAAAAACCGAATGCGGAGAGAGAGAAGACAAGCGTGATGCATCGCACGGCGCCACGAGAGAGAGAGAATGTAAATTCGCATGGCGCGCGCAGTAATGACGTTAGGCCGCCTTCGCAGCGCGCTACGCCATTTTTCGCAAAAAGCAATCTCTCTGCACAGCGCTGTGCGCCGCGCAAAAATGTTTCCCGCTGCTATATATGCCTGTCCCTCCCGGCGGCGGCAGCGGCGGCGTCAAGTTTCCCCATGGCGGCCTTTCTCCCGCTGCGCCGTAAATAAAGAGGCCGACGCAGCGAGAGCTTGTACCTTGTCCCGGCTGATTTCCTTCATTTTCGCGGACACTCTCTCTCTCTCTCTCTCTGCTGCTCTACCACCAGAGTAATCGCGGGCGCGCGAGGAATTTTCGAGGCTCGGATTTTTTTTTTTTTTTAGACGAACCTTTTTAGCCAGGTGCAGTGCTGTGCGAGAGAGGAAGGTGTTTGTTACCAGCGGAGACGAGAATTAGTGTCGCCGCCGTCGCCGCGATGTTGGAAAATTAAATTTCGCTCTAACCGAGAACATTCTTGGATGGTGAGATACCTGGTGCTATACATATAGGCATACGAGAAGCTAGCCGTTGTTTTCCTGCTAGTAGGTAAAGCGATATTTTACATCGTACATTCGATTTAATTTTTGCGACGTAATTTTAACGCGACTACTATACGCGTTGACAAGAGATCGAGCTATACCTGCATGTATAAATTTTGCATATGACGAGATATAATTTTAGGCAAATCGGACGTAGTTATTGCTTGTTATTTCGGCTTTTACGAGCGACCTCATTTGACTTGCGCTCCTCGTGAAGCATATAGCATCTTCACACCGTTAAGCACAAATGGCGCGCAACGCGTGGATCTAATAAACCATTAAAATTCAGGGCATGTGTCGAGTTTAATAGCCCGAGCCCCTCTTTTTCGCATATAATTAATGGGTTATTATTTTTATGGCCGCTGCTTGCATTCATCGCTGACAATGACGAGAATTAACGCGCGATATGCGCATTATATATGGTTTATATGATTAATAATCCGAGATGTTTTCTATCAGAGAGTTTTCATGAAATTCAACTAAATCGACGACCGGACACACCTGTATATCCGGCAATACGAAAAATCCAATTTTCGAAAAGCCAAAAGTGGATTGTAGAAACGCTCTATCACGTCTGACCAAACTGGATCTCTTCTCCTTTTTCAAACCGAATCACAGCCCCAAAACGAGAGAACGTTTCCATTCGATTCATCAATTTTGCCATAATAAAATAAACACTCGAATCGATGTCATCCTAAGAAAATACATTACCGTAGAAAGCAGTAACAGCCAAAACTCACGAGGAAACAACAACACACAATAATCTCCAGGAATACGACGCACTAGGCAACTGCCACCCCCCGAAACATCAGCCTCGGAAAACACAAGGCCTCCCGAGACGCTGCTCTCCTTCTCGCATTGTCTTAAAATCACAACCTGTGAACGAGCTGGCCTTGCACGGTAAAAGGGGGGAAGACACATATAATAGAGAAAGCATCTCTATAAGAGCGAAGGGCGCCGAGATCGTTTGCCGCAGCCACGCGTACATAATCGCCGGCGCAAGAAAAGCGCAAAGACGACGACGTGCGCGCGGAGCCCTAACGCAGGCGAAAACTAAGTCTCCGCAGACTGTCGCTCGCTCTCCCTCTCAGACTACTATAGGGCCTAATATAGACACGGCGCAAGCTGCTGATGCTCGGCGCCCCGTGAATAATCGCGTCTACCGGCGCGAAATTCCACTATGCATCGCGCGCGCCCAGCCGCTGGACCGTGAAAATTAAATCAGCAGCAGCAGCAGCGTGTTCTGACTTTGCCGAGAGATCTCTCTGAGGAAAAAAGAAAGAAGAAATCCTTTTCTCTTTCCTCCTGTGTGTATCGCGGAATTTCATTTCGCTCTATCTCTCAGCTCGTAGCTTCATTAAAGAAAAATACATAAATCGGAGGGGGGGCCGGCGGTCGCTGGGAATATTAAATTACGCGATTTCAAAGTATTATTTCTTTCTTGAGAAAGACTGCGAGGGAATTAAACTCGCGCTCGGCGGAGGATTTTCTTGATGATTTTCACGTACTTGCGCCGCCCGCGCAGCGGTGGCATGTAAATTATGATCGCGAAGGCTGGCGGCTCCGCGGATTCTTTTTCGTTCTCTCTCTCTCTCTCTCTCTCTCTCCTTCGGATTGGGCGGACGGGCCATTTATGAGGGGGATTTTAAAGGTTTTATGATTTTCAAATTGCGTGCCGAGAATTTCAAGTATTTTTCCTGCCGAGTTTCCCCGACGATAGGTTATTTACACATCCAGCACGAGTATAATACAGCCTTTTAATAAAATTGCTTTCAGGTTTGTCATTTTTTCGTTGCAGCGCAGTGTCTAATGGGGATGACACAAGTTCGAGTATACATGTAAACTGTATATATAAAACTGACTCGGTGAAGCTCTTCGAAAGAGCAAGAACTTTTATACTAATTAGTATAGGTAATAGTTGAACGCTAAAGTTTTTAGGAGTATACGACCACACGTCCTAGCAAACAATCGAGCCTTAGTGCAAATCTGAGAGAGTATACCCGGCTCATTAGCTGCACGCGTAATATTTAAGTAATCGGCCTCCTGCGCACGAGACCAAACACAGCCCAGCACACTGCAGTATATAGGGCTCTCTGCAGCCAATGGTGGCTCTCGAGATCCCTAAACAAGTCAATCAGCAGCCAAAGTACACACACAAACATACACGCACACGTACACAGAGAGCTATACTGGAATCGAGCCAATCGAAATCAGCACGCCGGAGAATCAAAGAGCCAGGAAGACACGTGTGCAGCAGAGTCGATGCCCGAAGCCCGAACAGACATAGACGCACCGACTACTCTCTTGCCGGCTGCTGCTGCTGCTGTACGTCGAGATATCCGCGAGTACACGTCGCTTTGACGGACAGCAGCAGCAGCAGCAGCAACGGCGGCGGTAGTATGTATAGCTATATACGCTGCAGCAGAGAGCTTTATACACTCGCACGCAACGGTAGCGGCGCTGTTACTCTCTCACACACAGTGCGGGTATCGATTCCCGGCAGACATATATATGTATAGTTGCGACTGCGCTTCATAAAAGAGATATATCCCGAAGTGGTGCGTCGCGGATCGAGTGCGCGCATATATATACACACACACGCACAGAATAAAGAGATGTGCGTATGCAGAGGAGATACAGAAGAGAAGAGAGAAAGAGATAGAGAGGGACTATAGGTATAATAGGTAAAGGTATATTCCACAGCGCGAGCGCCCCGCGAGACAGTCGTGTATGAGGCGACCCCGAGGTCGTTAAGTAAATGTACCCGACGGCGAAGAGTGCTCTCGTAAATCTCTCCAAGTACGTATTAAAATTCCTCCGGTGAAAATTCCAGCACATGCCTCAGCTCTCTCTCTCTCTCTCCCCTCTCTCTCTCTACTGTGCATGTATATTCAGAAAGAGAGAGAGAGAGAGGGTGGGTCCGCAGAATTGCGTTTTCGCGGCAGATCGGCCGCCGCCACCACTCGAGAGCGTGTTGCGAGGGCGAGCACGTTTCCGCATAGGGCCGCGCGTACTCTGCAGTGTGTCGCGTATAAGAAGCCCTCGAGGTTGCTGCCTATAGTTTTTTCAGCTCTTCCCGAGGAAATTGCCGAGCAAACAATCGACGACCTTTCGCCCGCATCACAAGTGACTGGTGACACTCGGGAGCTGATGCTTTTTATATTAATTTTCTCGTACGCGTTATACTTATTCACACAAGAGAGCATAATAACCGAGCTAAATTACAGTTCCTCGCCTCCGCACCTCGGTTTCATTAATTTTAACAAAAAGAATTACGGCCGATGCGGTCTCTAGACTAAAAGAACGCGAGAGCGCGCGGTAGAAAAGAAAAAACGTTCTACGTCGGGGAGGAAGCAAGAGAGAAAAAAAAACGACAGCGAGAGAGGCATGGATTAAGACGGATACTCGAGCACGGAGAATTAAAAGTAGAAGAGTGAGAAATACTTAATGAAGTGGTAATTAGAAGGAGGGAGATCAGGAGTCACGACGCTCGCCGCGCTAGACTCGAGAGACGCGACTACTATAGCTATATATAGGGGATGATGCAGCTCCGAGACAAACACGCCGGCGCATGCGCCACTCGCAGCCCCGGCCAAGCGGAACGTCATGGCGAGAGGAGCAACAATTGAAAGCGAGAGACTTTTCCGGGATTCAAAGTAATTGGCGAAAGTTTCGTCGGGCTGAAAGGGATCGGTTCGGTTTATTTTTTTAATTGGCTGCCGATTGCGCTGCTAATCTTTGGGTGAAATGGTCTGTCTAACGAATCCACTGATTGATTATGCGGAAAAAAATCAGCCACGATTTTCCTTCAGCTACTACGTTTCGATATATCGGAATGCCAAAGAAGACAAAGGACACCCCTGCTGATAATAGTTCAATCAGAGATTATCGTGGAAGGTCTAAAAAAAAATATACAAGGATATAAGTCGCAGCAAAATATGCCAGGGTCGATTTGGTCGAACGACAATTAAGGGAAACAGATTTGCAAGGGAGACTTTAAACTGATTGGAAGCAAGGTGGATGATGAAGAAAGGGTGAAATAATTAAATTTCACAGCCGCCCAGTCACTGTCAAGGCTTTCGGGGAAAGTGAGCGCGCGCTCACTCTGTCCTCTATATAGACTCGACCGGCAAAGTTTTAAAGCTGGCAAATTCAGGCTGCCGGTGATATTTATGAAAATAAATCCGTAATTAATTGAATCAGAATTGTCAGCGCGAATTTGCGTCGTTTGTCTTAATATAGCTTTCGAAGCCGGCGCTCTCGCTCTCGAAATAAATTATAACGGACGCGAACTTTGCCGCGTATACGTATATATGTATATATTATTATTATTGTATATAGGTATACATACGCGACAACGAGATCGATCGCAAATTTTGGAAATTAACGTCAAGCGTCCGAATTTTCGATATTTAAAAACATCACTCTCTCGTTTGCATTCAATCCAGCCGGGTGGCTTCGATCTGAAAATATACTGCGGGATTAAGTGGCAATTTTACAGTGTATATAGTAGAGTTTTTGAAAAATTGGATTGCCTGAAATACATTCACGTTGATAAGTGTAATAAACTGCGAATTTGTTATTAAGCTCTAAAAGAACAATGATTTAAAAAAAATAGTATTTTCTAATAACAGTGTAATAGCAACGCGTTGTTGAAATCTATTAAAATCTTGGAAACAATATATATGTAGAGAATAAAAAAGCGAATTAAAAGATACGATCATCCGAGAGCTATAAAATTAAATTCCTCCAGGGTCAGGAGCGCAATAAAAAAGGGCCAATTTTCCGGGGAAAATATCGAAAAGCTCTTCTTCCTCCCTGCCGTCGTCGCGCGCAGTAAAATCGAGCGCGCAAAAAGTATAATTGAAAAGCTCCGAAAAGGCCAGTGGAGAAGAAAGAGAGAGTGTGTGTATGTGTGAGAGAAGCGGAAAAAATAGGAGCGAGAACGTATACACACACACACACACATATAAGCGGAAACCGTCCAAACAAGCCACAAAGAACGGCGTACATAAAGCATCATACCTATATAAAAAGAGGCTACAGCAGCCCGCCGAGGGTCCGCGGGCGCCGTAAAAAAGCGAATTTTAATTCGGCAAAAAGACGAGAGCTGCGGAAAATCAAGCGATGGGGAAAAAGGCCGGTAGCTCTATATAAGCAGCAAACGCGGCCGGACACAAGTAAAAGTGAAGAAAGCGCTTCAGACGTCTGAGTTAGCGCGGGCCGAGGGGCTGTGTGGAGGAGCGCTGAAAGGCCGGAAAAGGGGGAAGCTCGAACGAGACGGTACGAGACGAGAATATCGCATATCCACGATATATACTTCTCTCTTGTCCGAAAAGCTCACTCGGCTGGCCGCCGCCGCTACTGCTGCCTGCCAGAGAGCTCTACTGTAGGAAAATAGGAAGTGGGATGGTGATGGAAAAAGGGGTGAGGTGCAGTGCTGGGAGTTGGCGAACACGACGAGCAACGGAGAAATAAAAGAGAGAGTGAGAGAGAGATTTGGTAATGGAATGAGAGTAGCAGTAAAGAAGAGAGATTATATAGACGTGGGAGGCATTCTGGTCTAAAGTGCGCTATTGATATACATCCTAGAAACTTGAAACTTTGCCGCAAGCGCGGACAATGGCGCTGATGGGATCTCTTATCCGTGCGGCAGCGCGGGATGCATTATTCAATATTTTCAGCGTTCCGTATAACGTGTTCAATTAATTGTTGACGAATTTTTGACATCACGCAGAGAGCACATCAGCCGTCTTCAAACAAATTTAAGTATACTATAATAACACGATGTGCGGAATTCCTCTCAAGGAATCTACACATCGCAAAGAAACCAAACCAAGATGACACGGACGAAAAATATTTCTCAAGGAATTCGATCTCGTTCGATATACCTACATACGTGCCGCACACTTGACATCGTCGCGAAATCTCGTCCCGTTCTATATAATATGACGAGAGCTACACAGTGTGGCCAGCAGGATCGAGAGAGAGAGAGAGAGAGAGAGAGAGGTATAAATAGGGCCGGCATTCTTCGCAGAAGGGACGTCATACAGAAGAATATAAGAAGACGACGAGCATACTCGAGGGTTAAACCGACTGGAGGGACACATAGGTACGTATACTACGTAGTCGGTGCTCTCGGCGTAGGAAGAAAGCAAACGCTTGCCTCTGTGCTGGCTGATGGTCAGTCTCCCGACAGAAGAGATTCTTAATACCACGAATTCCAGGATAGATGGCTCACGCACGAGCTAACATCGTTCTCCATTCTTCTCGTCTCTCTCTCTCTCTCTCTCTCTCTCCTTATATATATTACCCCTCTGTCCATTTTCTTGCGTCGGCCACTCTGCTCGTTTCTTGCTTTTTTTCTACTCTCCGCCGGCTGTTCGTTGCCGGTATATACCTTTTTTTTCTCTCGTCGCATCCCGTGAGTGTGTGCGAGTACGGAGTGCCGGGGATGGAGAATAAGCTTTCTGATTGCCTGGACCTACGAGATGCGGCGAGAGCTGTATATATGTACGAAAATTGTTGTATTGTTTTCGCTGACGGGAAGGCTTTAACGAACTAATTTATACTAATCTTTAACACAATGCTTTTTTCATATAACCATCACAATGTCTATAGTTGTTCTTCACTTATACAGCCCGTCAACTTTCCAATTAATCCGAGAGGAGAATGAAGATGACCTCGCTTAGTAAACCAGACACGTGCACTTGATTATATCCACAATCTGTCAGGCGTTAATCAATTCCCGGCAAACTTCTCCTGTGGCCGCCGCACACATAGAGTATATACGCATATACATACAGCGCAGCGTCACCTCCTCTCCTACTGCACTTCCCTCTATATTAATCTAATAAAAGCTTCCCACGTCCTGGTGCGCGCGAGCATAAGATTCATTGTTTATCCTGTCAATATCGGCATATGCTTGTGTGTCCCAAAACGTATTATATACTTGACATAGACAGCTGGGAATTTCCCAATCAGAGCGGACGAAATCGATATACACTTGTTCCTCGACATCATCCGGAAGGATATATTTCCACAATATGGCTTATTGTTTATGTTTTTTGCTCAGCATAGCACCGAGAAAGGGGAGCATCACGAGAGAGAAGTAGCCGAATCCGGGTCGAGGCACGGATTTCCTCGTTTCGTCTCGGTGCGACGCGTCGAGTGTATACCATACTATAAGTATATACTCGTGAAGAGTCTCTGCTTGCCAGCAGCAGCGTTACACGCCACACGTTCCTGCGGCTTTCCACTTTCGGTAATGCTGTTGGCCGTTCGCGGAGTGGCTTTCGTCGTTTTCACGTGATTGAGTTTCGACTGCGCTCCTGTCGGATTCCTAATACTTTTCTCGGGATGATACGAGTTAAATTCTTGTTTCTCGCTCTGCTGGTTCTCTCGAGCGCGGTTTTCTTCTTCGTGCCTTTGTGCAGAGTTCGGGGAGAGTCTGACAAGCGGCTTTTAAGGCGATTTTTCACTTTGCTGTATATACTATATACGTCGTGGGCTTAGGCATCAGACCCTTCTTTTGTAAGCGAGTTTTGCTTGCTCGTCGACGATCGGGCTCTCGGTGTGTGTTGTATACATGACGGTACGGTATATACGTTTCTATTGATTATTATTCTTGGAATTTATATATATTAATTATAAACACGAATAATAACGCTTGAAATAATATATACAAGCGTGCAGATGCGCGTTTGTAAATATAAATGTATCGGCAATATTGAACGAATTGTAATTTCGAATATACGATATAACTTTGTTAATTAATAACGCCGAAACGTAAATATGCAAATTGCAATATTGTTACACCCTTGGCGATATTACGCTTTTCAAAGTAAGTATAAGAGTCGGCTGTATAATTTGAAAATATTCAACGTGAATAACTAATAGAAGTTGCAGCGGAGTCTGGGAAAGTTTGTAAATTAATCTGAATTTACTCGCACACACACACACACACACACACAGCACTATCATCATACTTTAGAAGTGCTGAGCGGAGAGACATCGTTAAACTGGCTGGGCAAACATAAAGGAAAATGTGATATGCGCCCATCATCGCTAATTGTAAGGTACAGCCTTTTGAGAAAAGTACAGATATTATAGAGCAAACTTTTAAACCCAACTGATAAATCCAGCATTATTTATTATCCGTTCACACGGTAGCTTCATTTCTAAAAAAAAAAAAAAAACACGCAGAACAGCTAATAATCTTCAAATTCAACAGAGAGGACCTCAAGCCGATCAGCCATTATACATATATCGGCTCGACAGATTGCCACAGCAATAAAATTAACCGAATACAATTATTATACCCAGAGTTCGCATTGCCCTCATCATCGTCATGATTATTCCCCTTGACGTCCTCGCGCGCCGCAACAAATGACTCGCGTTTCTCTGCGTTTAGAGCTCTCGCAGCCGCGGTAAATTCATCCCCGCCGATAATTCCCAGTTAATAATACACAGCCACACATACACACAAACAGACCGAATTTTAGAATAAATAATTTACTCTCTCTCTCTCGCCGCGGTTGCGAGAGCTTTCATATATATATGCAGTTTCAATCAAGCGCAAAACGCAGCCGAAAGAGAGAGAAACATATATGTACACAACACGCACAAGCTACAGGTCAAAGCGAAATCCCGATGTGTGCGGTGCTCGTTCGCGCGTGGGAGGATTAAAGGGTTACGCGAAATTATTCCGGAAAACCTAATAAATTCGCGCGAACTCTCAGCGCTCCTGTGTGTGTTTCGGAAACAAATGCAGCCACTGCCGCCGATTCTATAACCGGAGTTGAGCGCAAAGCCTCGTTCATATATATAATGCCTGGAAATACAGCGAAAAACATTATATCGCGCGCGCGTCGCTATACACTGTAATCCTTATAATGTTTGCTTCATACAAGGGGGATTATGCGTGTCATCGTGTATATACGATTATTCTTTGTTTCGCGCGGATATATTGAATGTTGACGAAAATTCCGCGGTTCTTCTATGAGTAATTCGACGAGAACGAGCTTATCGATATTGGTACACGTCGTTATAAAATATAAAACGCTTTTAAAAAAAAATATTCAAAGGTACTCGATGTGTGTACACGTGATCAAAGGAATAATTCCGATAATATTGAATCCGGAAGAGTACAATGAAAATAAATGTGTGTGCAAGCGAGAGGAGCAACATGAATCATATATCTATACGCAGCTATTGATTGGCGGAGTCAGGTGCATCCGCACCACGTATATGTACTCTCTCATAAATACTCTCGTCGCACGCGCACAGTCTCTGATTACTTTATACAATATTTACTCTGAGAGTCGCATTCGCTTCGGGGGCGCTGCCAGTACGTCGTCTTGTTTTCATAAGTCGAAAACACATTAGCTTCTCGTTAAATATATGTGAATTCGCGCTAATGCCTCGCTGCATCAGGGTATTATTTTAATTCGGAAAGAGGCAAAAATAAACATTCGCAAATGGAGTTTCGTTATGCCGTTTTTGTTATCGAAATAATCGTCGTGTTTCGTATTTGTACGCACCGAACAGAGAAAGAAAGCTCTGACATTAAGAGAAGATAAAATAGTGGTCACTGAGAAGTAAGTGTGTGTATGTGTGAGTGTGTTCTGAGACGAAGATCGATAATTCGACGTACACACACACACACACACACAATTTGCCAACAACACGTGTCGGTCAACGGGCGAATCTAACAATCACACTCTCGCAACAAACAAACAGTATAGAGGCACTTAGGCCCGCACTAATCACCGAACAACAGGCGGCCGGCTGTATATACGCACACATATATATACATAGAGCGCTGAAAGCCTCGTCAACGCAATCGTCCGAAAAGAAGATCCCGCTATTGCACTCACCGGTGTTGCTGCTGCTGCAGTTCCTCGTTAACTTCCGGTACACAGTCACACAGCGGGCTCGCCGCTCCGCACTGCAGGCCATAGCCTCCTCTCTCTCTCTCTCTCTTCCTCCTCGACCTTCACCTCTCGCTCGACGGCGCACCTCTGTACGTCATTACACGCTTATCCGGGCACACTTTGCAAATATATACGATGATATGTAGTTATACGATATAACGTTCCTCGTATAGCGCACCTCGGAGAGAACAATATTACGAACCAATATGCCAGAGACACTCGTAAGAGAACGGAGAAAAATCGCGCACTCGAAAAGCCGATGCACGGGATATAGACTGTATATCTATATACTTATAATAATACACACTCGGTGTTGCAGAGACTCCGGTGCACACCGTCGTACTGAGCGAACGACGTCCCGAGCCCCAGCATCGCTCGCGCGCAGCATCCGCCCCCACCGCCGGGAATTTCTCTTGCGACTGCGTGTACGTATGTATGTCTGTATATAGTGTACGCGGTGGTACACAGGGATATAGCCCGGTGGTGGGATCGAGAGCGCTGCGCAGTGCGCAGGAGCCACAGCAGGAGGGAAGAAAGATAAGTCGCGAAAGGGGTGTGCAGCGCGAGGAGAGAGCGGAGAAACAGCGATGCTATATGGGAGAGAGATGATGGCGTGGGTTACGGGCCTGCCTGGCAGTCGTCCTGCCGTTATTGTATTGCTGCTGCTGTATGTGGACACCGGAAGAGTGGATGCGAAAAGTGGATATGGCGCCGCGAGAGGTATATAATATAGATTTTATGATTGACGAAGGGTGCAGTGAGAATCGAATGACTACTGTTGCTCTTGAGCAAACACCGAAGAATCTATGTACGGAAAGAGTAAACACACACACACACATAGAGGAAGAGGTGGGAAATTAGAAAAGCAAGTCGCTGGAAAATGGTGCAAGTCAAATATCGAGAGAAAGAGAGAAAGATCGATATAGAGGCTGCAATGAAAAGCAGCAGTATAGCAAAGAGAAGCCCAGGCGAAATAAACGTTGAAGGAGTGTAGAGCGCGCGCGCGCGCGAAATAAAAGTCCAAATGGGAAATGAGAGTAAAAGCAGAGACAGATGTAGCTGCACACTACTCTGCAGCAGCGAGTATAGACGAGGCAAAGTCAATTCAGTAAGAGAGAAGTGTAAGAGAGGCGCGCGCGCAGCTAAAGTGTATTTGTACTTGCGCGCCTGGGTCTGGCCGTATTTGTCCTATTACTACTTAAACTTGAAAGAGGCCGAGCACTCGCCGAGTATTGCCTATCATTGTTTCGTTCGTTCGGCTTCTCTCTCTCTCTCTCTCTCTCTCTCTCTATTTGTACACTCCTCTTCGCGTGTTGCTCGTTTTTCACTGCTACTACTTCCAGCGCGTGTATTCTTGAATTTATCCGCGAGAGCTGTCGGTCATATTATATGATCATATTATGAATTTACGTGCGAGAGTTTTGTTTAAACTATAATTTTATACCGCGTATTTACGTGCTCTCTCGAACAAGTTGCTTAGGAAGCTGGATTTTCCTAATTGTGCGATGAGATATACACCTAATATACATGTCTGATGAAAAAAATTCTACTAGACGTATACACAAATTCCCGTCGTACTTTCAGCTTTCTCTTGACAAACACATAAACTTTTCGGGGCGCATATCCGACTTCGCGTCGCTCTCTCCAAACACACTCACATTTATTTCGCGAACACGTGAGCTAATGCGCTCGCGCGAGCTAGTGCTGTGTATAGCTCTCTCTAGCCGTGCAAATGTGTGTGCCTTTGCTGCGTGCGCGGGAGGTTGAAAGCGAGAGAGAGGGAGAATCTGTGTGTACAGGTGATTAATCGGGTGTAGTTGTACGACGCAGGACGAATTAGCGCTCGTGTAAGCTCGAATCCTTGCGCAAGCTCTCGCCTGTGTTTGTACGTCTATTCCCACCCCCCTCCCTCTCACTCGTTCTCTTGACGGCGTATGTACGGGTTATAAGGTGCGCCAAAAAAAAAATCAAATACGAAACTACTGAAAAATTTGAAAATTAAATTGTTACCAACGTTTCGACACGGAAGACTATTATCTGCAGTAAAATTACACTCTGTACTCTTTTCTTAATACTTTCTCCCCGATCCTTTAATATTTAATTCTTGATCATCGATCGTCCTGTCCACCCCACCCTTTAGCCGCGCATTTATCAATAACCTTGCGTTCCGTTCAGTGTATACGCGTGGGTTCACACACACACACAGGTATACACGCGATACCTCTCCGTGTGCGCAAGAGCCTATATATAGGAGCTTCCTGAGAGTTGCCGGCGATCCCACTCGCTCTCTCTCTCTCTCTCTCTCTCTCTCACCTTCCGTACTTCCTCCTTCGCTATACCTACTCCGTTCGCTTTGCATGCGCCCGTGCCCGGCTATATGTATTAACGATGACGGATATCGTCGCTGAAAGCTCCTGCAAGAGCAAGCTTTCAGAGACTCTCTCTCTCTCTCTCTCTCCGGTGCCGGCGGTGGTACACTTCTCTCTCAACTCACCTATACACGCGTACTTCGTGCGGCTGGGCTGTTTAAGTTTTGTCGTCGCTGGGCTGATTTCGCGGCTCGCTCATTAAGCGACGGGCTCTAATTTATATCGAGGAGGGCCACCCGTGTGTTTGCTCAGAACGTTTATTCTTTTTTTTTGCAGACCTCTTGTTAACCCGAGCGCTAATTGGCCGCGCGCGCTGATGAGATTTTTCGAAATTCGTTGCAAATATTTGACTCGTCAGCTGTACACTATAGTCTATATAAAATGCATTTTTCAACGTTACACCAGCTAATGAAGCGATTCATCTGGCAAGCTTCATTTGGAAACGATGCTAATTGGAGTTCCGGATATAGCGGTCGCTATCTACCCCTGATACTTTTGTTGGCAAACTACCAGAACTGCTGCTTCGACGAACTGATGTCGCATGAGTTTGTACTCTTTCTGCGAGCTGCCTCTCTCTCTCTCTCTCTCTCTCTGATGTGAGCTCAAGTGTCATATTAATGTTCGCGATAATCATCATCTTCGACGTCGAAAGTATAAAAATACAAAAAGAAAGAGAGAGAGCTGTACACAATGGAATTCGAATCATCTCTTCGCAATTATCAGCTCTAATCGAGAGAAGAGCGATCGGTTTTACATCTATAAATTCAGATAAACCGGGGCTGATCCTTCGAGAGAGAGAGAGAGAGAGAGAGAGAGAGAGAAAGCAGTGAAACGGTGCTAATAACTGCGCCTGCACTGACGTCGTCGTCGTCGTCAAAGAGATTACCGCTCATTACCTCGGAGTAGGTAATTCCAGTTTCCGCTTCCGAGTCAAGCCACAATTAGAATTGGTTTGACAGCATCAGCTCCGTTTGCTCAAAGCTCTACTATACACGCGCGCGCCTCCTATACCTATCGGATTTTCCACGTTATAGGTATAACAAAAAGCTTCCAAGACAATACCGCGTCAGTATATTATCAAAGCCCTTATAGATATACACACGCAATACATAAAAACAGGTAATAAGGGAACAGCCTGAATGATGCATCGGCGGATCGATAATACTCTCAGGGCGGCACACCTATATAATACACGTGCGTATATACATACATACATGCGGTGTTCCGCTCTCGTCGTGCGGCTTTGCAGCGGATGTTTCCTTGCCTGCTGCTATATAGCCTCCCCGGCAAAGAGGAGAGAGAGAGAGAACTGAAGCGAAGGATGCTCGAAGGGGATCGTAATTACGAGAATTGAGTGCCATTAAGCCCGGAGACGCTGAATTTTCCATTGCTGATGAGGGAAAACGCGTGGACGACGAGGCGTTGGCTCTCTCTCTCTCTCTCTCTCTCTCTCTCTCAAGAGAGCGCAGTGTATAATAGACGCGGCGGGCGAATTTTAAGAGAGAAAGCGCGTCGATGGAGGATGATCGAGAGGACGTTTTGTCGTCGTGGATATGTATAATACGCGCGCGCGCGACGCGGAGCAAAGCCGTTAAGCGGCTAATTGAGGACACGGCCATTTGCTGTGCGGAGATG
>UCQR01019441.1:24573-42980 GCA_900474235.1 Cecidostiba semifascia | reverse complement strand
CTACTCTAACTTTCATTCAAAGCTTCGTATAATATAGAAAAGCTCAAAGGTGAGCTCGAGCTTGTATAAAAATTCATCTCCTTCTCTTTCTCTCGTCCACTCGTTGTTTAATCTACTCTTTTTTTCTGACCTCGAATAACTTTATCTCGGCGCCGACTTCATTCTTTCCCCCTTTACTCTACTTTCAGTATGCTCCTTCATCCCCTCGAGTGACCCTTCGAGAAAAAGATGATGATGATGCTGCTGCTGTTGCTGAAGGAATGACCGACTATCGGACGTGCGTGTGTGTTTGTGCTTATATATACGAAATAAGAGAGGATTGAAGCTGGCGAATAATAGGGGGAATGAAGGAAACGATGATTTGTTTCATTGTTTGACACACGGGTCTTTTTGCAGGAATTCGATGTTTGAGGAGAAACTGGCGGTGTTTTGGTAAACAAGGAAAAATTGCCAGTATGTGCGAGTCATATAGGCGATATAAGAAAATCCTTATTCGCTCATGTATAGTGAATATATATTTACGTGGACTTTTTTTATGCATCGAAAAAGCTTCTTTACTCTACCATTGCGCGCGGATGAGGCTTTATAAGATTGAAGTTCACCGTCATCTCGCGACACATTACCTTTATCCAGCCGAATATGGCTTATTTCTAACAACTTGCGTCATGGTAATATCTCTCTATATGAAAACGTGCGTTATAGCCTCATAAGTCGGCTTTATAGATCGATTTACGAGAGAGTATCGGCAATAATATACCCATACGCCTATATACACATAATCCGTAAAAGAAACTCGATCTTGCGAGATAACGAGCTCCTGAGAGCTTCCAGCATATTTGACGCAGTAAATCCCTGTCAAATGTGTATCGGAACTAATACACTTGTTTTGATGAAATTCAATTTCACATAAGGCTCTCGATACAGCTTAAAGTTCTTCAACTGAAAAATCGCCTTCAAACTTGTCGGAAAAATTGTCGATTCTCGTGCTCGTGAAACACTGAAAAAGAATTCGCTACACACACCGGTCTCGTGACTTATTACGGCATACTCTATGCGGTATAGGGGACGTACATCAGTTGCGAAAATCGGGCGCTTGCCAACTGCATGTGCGAGAGTGAGAGAGAACGTGTGAGGGAACAATCCTGGGTGCTGTCCAGCATGAGAGCACGTGCGATTTTAAAAATAATTTAATTGAGATTGATTTTTTGAGGGTTACTACTACGACGACGACGACGACGACGACTAGTAATGATATTATATTGGAATTTTCGATCACTTAATTGATTATATGAAAAGATGATATTTTTGTGAAATTTCATTGTGTTAAGTTTTTCGATTGTTTTATTCGAAGGTTTATATTTATACTTGCGACATTGTGTATACGCTCGCTGTTTAGCAGAAGTAGTAAATGCCAGAAACCGGTCAGACAATGCCTCTTCAATTTGCACGAAATATTGGCCGTTTTCTCTATAATAACCGCGGTGACTTTGTATATACTATGATCGAAGATTTAGGACTCGCAATACTGGGAAGAGACGTTAGAAGAGCAGTCTGAAATAGAGATCGTAAAAAAAAAAATGTAATTTCGCAGTCAAACTTTATTTTTAAAATCGTATTCTTTCATAACGATTTTTTCATAATTACATTGACACACATTCCGTAGCAGAACTCTGATATACTGGATCCGTCCAGTTCTCTCGTTTTTTTTTTTTTAAATTTTATTTCTATAATAAAGTATATACTTTTATTATACACGACTCTCTCGATGAAGTCTATATATTAATCTTAATTTTTATACAAAATTCCACAAAACTCTATTATACCATATAACAAAACAGCTTAGAAAGAACGAAGCGCATGTTTACCCACGCTAAACAAAGCGAAATCTCTCGACGTCACATATATATATATACAATGTACCACAAACAACTTGTTGCTATACGAGAAGCGTCGTCGGCGGCAGTATATATAGCGCAGGCCCTTCGAAAAATCGATTTATCGCGATTTCGAATAGCGCCCGCGGTGCTGCTGCAGGACAGCAGCAGCCATGCGCGCGATGAAACCCGAAACCTCTGTTCGTCAAATGAAAAGCTCACGGACGCGTCGGTGCGTTAACCGGCAAATTAGCTTGTAATCGAAGATCGAAGCCCGACGAAGTTCTCTACCGTATCTATATAATATAATGGCTTTACACGTCGGTGATGTTTTTCCCTCAAATTAGTTTTATAGCTATATATATTTATAATATGCACTATTATACACTCTGAAATTTTCGAAAAACAAGCTCCTCGCTCTCTGGAAACTCAAGTCGCGCTAGTATATAGAGCTTTTGGCTTGATCAACGCTAATTAGCGCTTATAACATTATGACTTCGTGTTTCAGGCGCACGATATATCGGGCTAATCCAATTCCCATCAATTAATCAGCCGCTCGCTAATGTATATATACCGCCGGCTAAATCGAGTATATATCCAAAAATATACCGAGAGCCCATACATCTCTCATTAAAATCGAAAGTACATTATATAAATGCACACAAAACCGAGCTTCAACAAAAGCTGATGCATCTCCTGCTGTCGCCAAACTTCACCTCCGCATCAGAGTATTGTAGCAGATGCAAAAATATGTAGAAGGTGTCCTCTCCCCTTTAATTAACGTCCCTGCAATTTTCGCAACAGTAGCTACATATACATATACATATACGACTCGAATAAAATGAAGACACGCGCGGGGGAGCAGAAGAGAGTACAATCGTTCTATTTATCCCGCTCGAGCGAGCGCCACCAGCACCACAACCGCAAGCTTTTTCACGCTGCACGCGGCGACGGTCGACGTGCTTTTGGCAGGGATCGATCTCTCTCGGGCGCGAGGCATTTCCAACTTTGTCCCGCGTTAACAAAACATCGCGAGCTATTGCTCAAGACGACGCGCGCGAGCTACTGTGGCTTTTGCGAAACGACTTTGGCCGGTTCTCTCTCTCTCTCTCTCTCTCTCGCTCTGTGATGTGTATGTAGTAAAACGTCGCTGATTAATTGTATCGCTAAAATTTATCGCAGCTGACGAGCGTGACTCGTCGGGCTCTTGATGCTTTGTTATACCCACGCTGTATTATTGCTATATATTCTGTGTGTGTGGGGCTTTGCGGTCGCTGTTTGAGGAAATGTACCGGGTGCACATTTTTTTCCCCTGTCTCTCTCGCTCCCTTTTTGTGATACGTTTGTGTTGTATGTATACGTCTGAGATACGAGTCGTTAATTAATTGAGGTTGAGTAAAAGAGGAATATTATTATTATTATTATACTTGAAAATTTAACTGTGTGATGTCTCGTACGTCATCTTTGATATTTTACGTTTGTATATTTATTCTTAGCTACAGCTCATGGATTCATTTCAATAATTTTTCACTGAGAAACAAATTTAGATGAAACAACAGAATTGTTCTATTGAATATTAGGAGCAACAGCATAACATATTTTCTATGAATGCAGTCATAGTTATATGTACTCTATACTCGAGGAAGTTGTCCAAGTAGTGTGTGTGCTCCATAGTTTTCTGTGTGCAGACGTCTATTAAAAAAACTACGGAACCCACGTTCTGAACCACATCATCGTCGACCCTAGATACCTATAGATATCATCTATCATAGATATGCACATCTGCGCAGTGAAAACTATGAAGCGCACTTCCCGTCTCCAGCGACCTCGGATTATATACTTATAGATACCACCTGACACCACCTGCTTACAATATTTACTCTCATAAACTTTAATAATCGCGGATTATGCACACTTATCATCTGCAGCGTAAAATAAAAACGGTTATCTTTGCAAAATTTTTGATTTTACGATACACCAGTTATCGGTAAAATGTTGCCAAATTATATAGCAGTGCGACCGTTGGCGAAGAAGCCATCTCTGATTGGTCTATTTTCTATCAGGGTCGTTTTGTCACACAATTTGAAATCTAATATATAATCATTCCGTGATGATGCAATTATCACTCTTAACATATCAACCAGCCGTTGCAGCGCGTAAACGAAGTGAATGAACTAATGCATCAACGTCAGCAGCGCAATTATCCGCACTTTTTATTGATTACAAGCCGTTAAAAATAGCGATCTTTTGCGTTCGGCGCCTCGACGTATTTTTAGCCTATATACATATAGCGCAATTCGCTATCCATCGATTTGGCATTACGATTATACACACACACACACACACATACACACATACATTGTATATATATATATATATACGCTCAACCGTACTATTATGATCATTATTATCATATTCAGGAAGTTACTCGTATATGTATTACACGTAGGTGGACAAATGCAGATTAATGGCTCGACGGTATACGACTCCCGCGAGGAAACAGAATCAGCTTATTAGGTATATAATTATGAAGAATTTGCATTTCCGAAAATCGCGCAGTGGTGCGTGTTTTGTTGGCACACGAGAAGTTGGAAGTTTATCTCGCGGGATACATAGTATTCGTGCAGAGCGCGAGAACTTGCTTCAAAAATACTTAATGAATTCGTGCATTAATCTTGTGACTCTTATAGGTATTAATAAAAATCTTAATTCTGATAAATGCTCTCGAGGCGCTTGAGTATTTCGCGCGCGACATATTCGCACGCTTTATATATACGAATCGTATACGAGAAATTGGTCTATAAATAGGGTTTATATCTCGGTGACGAAAACTGCGTCATATACGTATATGCTGTGTGGTGTATACGGTATTAATCACTTCGATTGCGGTATATAGCGTTGATTTTTGTTATTAACGGAATGTAGGCTATATATATACTGTTTTCGTATTAATTTCGAAGAAAATATCGTAAACAACTGAGCCCTGAGAATTATATTTGCTATTTAAATTGAAATCACAAATTGCGAGCGATACAAGCAAACAAAAACGCTCGCCGCAAATACGTCACAAAAACTCGTTAGATCAATTATTTATCGAACGGTAACAACAACAGCAGCAGCAGCAGCAGTATACCGTGCTGTACGCAAATAACCACATCATTCGCTTCGTTTCTCCTGCTATATACCGAGAAAATAAAATCGAGCTCTCGGCAAACATCCGATAGGTTATTATCGAAAAAAAAAAAACTTGAATACACATCAGGTAAAACCCAGCTGAAAATCAAACCGTAAAGCACGGAGAGCCCAAGGCGAACCACGAAAAAAAAAAAAGAAAACGCGCAAACAAACACACGAAGAAATGGTATATCAATCGATTGCTTTGCATAGGGATAAAATCAATCTCATCCGCCACCCTTGTATACAAGCGCAGAAAAAAAATCGAGAAGAAGAAGAAACCGTAGCTGTTGAGAAATGCTGGCGCCGGCAGCTAAGCAAAATAGAATAAAAAAAAAATCTCCTCTCTCCTAGACGACGACGCTATAACGGTCGATTTCCTTGGGACTATACGAAACGAATCTTTTTGCACACATGCCACTCTTATGAGGGAGGGAGGGAGAGAGAGAGAGAGAGAGACGCATGATTTTAAACACACCTTGGCGGGGGAGGGGAGAAAGATGAGAGAATCGAGAATTTTATTTATATCCTTTGTGTCCCCAGAGTGTCGCGCCCGCGCTACTGTGCTTCTATATACACGTACACGTGTGTGTATGAGAGAGAGAGAGAGAGAGAGAGAGAGAGAGAGAGAGAACCGGGATTTAATACCGAGTGGACCACTGCCAATGGCCGCGAAAGCTGCGCTCTCTGAGTCTCTCGATCGAGCGGACAAATGAATGTGCTCGCTGCTGTATAGCTGGGTTTTTGGGTTGCTTGTGACTGGATTTATGGGCTTTGGCTGTGTAGTGGTTCTTGATGGTTATGGTTCTCGTTTTTGGACTCGATGGGTAAATGAGGATGGTTTATAGTTGAAAGGCTTTTTACAGTTTTTCACATTCAATCTATGAGTGTGTGTCCGACAATTGAAGGTTTATCTCTCCATATCCGCAATGTTAATTGAAAAGACCAGTGAAAAACTCGTCTTTTCACCTTTTCTATATTGCTGACACGTGTGGAGAGGTTTTATTATCACGTTCGAATGCCATAAAACAATTGGCTTTATATTTTGTTGCGGTGATTGGAATTTATTGATCGGTGCCATAATTAGTTATTTGATTGATAGCAGAATAAAGTTAATTGATTGATGGCGCAATTAGTTGTCAATTACCTTTGTGAAATTAACTGCTCAACCATCATAAGATAGTAGATAAATATGTTGAATATGTCAAACTGGTTAAATGTTTTGAAGAAATGTCATCGACTGAATGTGATGAGAAAAATATTTCTTCTTGTTCCTTTTGTTTTTCTCTTGGATTCTTCGACGTATATTACGATTGTGTAATTGAGTATATTAGATTAATCATCATATACTTTGGGCACGATTAAATACGTTGATAATTTCGATTGGTTTAATTCAGCTTAATCACGAGCAATTTATTTGTTGATAATAATATCAACAAAATGCATGAATTGGATTTGCTGATATGTATCATTTGCAGTGAAATATACATTTAATTATACTTGGATGATATTCTCGAAATCGTGAAACGACGATTAGCCCCCAGTTAGCTATAGTTTCTCCTATTACAAAACAATCATTCTTAAAGAACGAGTTTTAATTATTTGTTCCTCGCACATTTACAGCCACGAAAAGTTCCAATTTTCACGGCCGAGCGATTTTATTGTGTTATGCATTTGTATTTATAAATAAACGTGCGTGGTGTGCGAGAGCCGGTTTACTGAGAAACATCGAAATTTTCGAAGTAATTAGCGAACTTCATCGCTTCTTGCTTTCATTGGAACACTTGGCATCCTCAGCTTGGATATATGAAATAATTGAATTAATTGGGAGACTCGCTCGGCAGATCGTAAGGATTAATTAAGCTAAATGTAGCGTCGTTTTTGTCTATTTTTATTTCACGCCTTATTGAAGCCATCATCACGTCTTGCTAGCAAGCGCGAATGCTGACTACACAGCGTCTTGAAATTATGAGACTTCGTTATACTTTTATTTAATGAGAGCCGCGCGTGTTCTACGTGCATATATACTATATAATATACAAAACGGAGACTCGAGCTCTTTTAGCAAATATTTACATCGGAGAGAGCGAGAGAGAAAAAAAAATGTAATTCTCTTCTCTCTTATAATACAGCCCGAACATTTGTTGCATATTTATTTTCGAATTTTCAAAAATAAAATGCTGCTCTCCAAAAATAAACACCTCGAATTTCGCGCGCGTTCGCGCATTCTTGCGTTTTCAGAATATCTTTTTAACGGGATTAAAAAATCGACGACGGGGAAGACTCATGAAACATACATTTAATTTGGAGCTAAGAAAATTTTTCTACGCTAGAACCTGACGTCTCCACATATTTATTATTATTATTATTTTTTTTTTTTTCATTTCAGCGTCAGAAGGAGCGAGCGAAAGAGAAGAGAACTGGGTCGAAAGTGTGTTTCAATGTGATAGAGAATACGAGCATGCATTTTAATTTAATTTCGAGAGATACGAAAAAAGTTCACTCTAATGCAGATCTGTTAGCGTAGATATCAAACTTTTTTACGGCTGCAGAGATAAAATGGAATGGAAACGCGAGAGTGAACTCTGTGCGCGCTATACGCTTTGTCAACGCGCCTCGTCGTCGTCGTCTCTCTCTCTCTCTCTTTCGCTCACACTCGAAACTATTTTAGACGATAATGCTGTTCCGCATATTTTTTTGTCGACCAAAAAAAGCGTTGTAATTGAAAATATGCAAATTCGTAACGCGGACACCTGTGACGCTTTCCAAAATGTGTGTAGTATATACACGTTTGCACCATAGAATGGAAGTTAGCTACATAGCTCATTGCTTTTACTATACCAAAAGGACAGCTATTGTGTGTTTACATATAAATTTCGAAGTGCATATACAGGGTAAATCATTAGTACACGACACAAAACGATAAATATGCGAGGATGATATAAAAAAAAGCATACGACCAACATCCCGCAGCAGCAGTTTTGCTCTCTCGGCGTACAATGCCAAAACTTCGACGTCCTCGTTAGCTCGCTCTGCAGAAACCGAGCAAACCGACGACGACTCTTTGTGGACTAATTCGCGCATATTGAACTAGTAATGTCGGCCCTCACAAAGTAGCATCGAGCACACCTAATTAGCGGTGTTGCTGCAGAGTAGAGAGGAGGGGGGGGGGGAATGTATTATAGATTCGAGAGAATCGTTGCAGAGGATATGAAGTGCGGTGCAGATCAGTGTCGTCCGGGAATCGTTAAGAGCTGCGGATATATTGATTTTGTATATTTGATAGAAAGGTTTTTTTTTTTAATTTTTTCTGTGAGGGTTTTTCAATATATACCTGATTCGAAGGACGATCGTTTGAATGGAAGTTCGGATGAGTGTCTGTAAGTGCATCGATCATCATATAGTGCTGGTAGAATTTATACAGTTTAATTGGATTTACGTTCTAATTAACAAACTTATTAGATATATAACTTGTACCTATATATTAAACACGGATCGATATACATGAGCGAATCAACATTGTATATACAAGTTGTTGTTTCTTCTTTTCGGACAGCCAAATGAGGCGTCTTATTAAATTTAATGAGAAGTCGCTGTGAGTCAGCATTGTGAGACCGTTTGTTGCATAATCCACGTTTCCACTTTGTAATATATAATACGAATGACAAGAAACGCATGAGTCGCGCGATTTTACCGATACGTTGCTCAATCGACCTTAGTATATGATCCACTTGCCGGTGTCTTTTGTTCTCCAAATTGTGTCTTGACTGATACGCGTACGTTGTTGTAAATCTGCATCAGAATCGATTCATTAGTGGTAAATCTTCGTTCAAATCGATCGTTTTATAAAATTCATTTAAGATCATCAAGCGCGTACACCATATCGCCAAAATGAAAAAAAAAAAACGCGATCCGCATTTATCGTAAGACAAACGTAACTCGTCGTCGTCTTCGTCGTTGGGGTAAACCTAAATGGAGTATATAAAAGTTTCTCACCGGATCTTGGTATGTGTATACGAGCTGGCGCGAAAGTTCGGAACTATTAGTATCTAACTTTTACGTAACCAATTAAAAGTCATGGCCATCACACGCCACCAAATATATTCATCGGAAGTTATCAATTGCTCGTGATCAACGAGTATACGTTCGCGTGTGTGCGTGTGTATGTTTGGTGATGTGATTTCTTGCGGCGGGAAATGTGCAAAAGTACACTTTTGATTCCGAAATGTCTGTCCTTAGTTGGTGCTCACTTTCGGATTGCGAATTTATACTTGTTAACGGTTCTGGGAATGCATTTTTGTTTTTTCTGTTGCCTCGTTGATTTTGATCTCTTTTGGTAGCTTGCTTTCTGATTTTTAGATTGATTGCTTAATTAATTAAAATTCTTTTCGAAAAGAATTCGAAGAACGATTTTCTTTTAGAATCTCCTTGATGCATCTCAACTTTATTGAACGGAAAGAGAAAAAATGTTTCGCGAAACCATATTACCATACTCGTCTATAGCGACTCGAGAACAGACTCGATATAGATGTAGGATACTGTTTTATACACTTTTTGAAATAATCTGCTATACACGTATCGTAAAATTTACCGCAAATTATGTAGTGACATATTTACCAAAAGAATAATAATTACAAAAACTTTGTCCTCGCGTTACTGCTGACAGTATTATGTACATATCCCACATATCTAATTGTTCAATATGTTTCTCCGTTAATGCGACAAAGATGTAGTTATAAAAACATTAAAAATCACACTACATATTGGCATAACTATCATCAGCTATATAGCAGCAAAGATCATCCGCTATTACAACACATACAAACACTGCATACACTGCACTCTAAGGGGCCAACCCTATTCATCGGCTGTTCTCGCGTCGCTCTCCCTCTCTCACTCACTCTAGTGTGGCGCAGTTCCCTATTAATTTCGCGAGGGCACATGGCCCCTCCCTCTTAGAGCTTACTATACACGGTACAGCGGCATGACCGACACGTTGACAATTACCGAGCGCCAGCGCGCGAGCATTGATTTACCGACTATTATATCGTCTATCAAAACGGGAGCAACGCCGCCACTGCCGCCTCCTCTTCTCTCCGTATAACAATCGATATTAACGCGCTGCGTGTATTTGCCTCTCTCTCTCTCTCTCTCACTGGTGTTTGTGCTCTCTGCAGCAGCATGTGTGATGTCCGCGTATAGACCACTAATACGCTACTGCCGTGTGTTGTTGGTTGTCGTGTCTATATGTAAGTGCTAATACTGATTCTCGCGCGCGGATCGGGTGTACGTTTTGGGAGGGGACTTTTTGCGGGTCCGGTTCTTTTTTTTGGATGTATAGAAGTGAGATGTTGTGTGGTAATAGTTCAAGCTTGCAATGAATTTTTGATATAGCTAATAATAATGTGCGCAGTAATCCTCTTGGGTGGATGCTAAATGTATATGTCCGTTGTGTATGAATAAATTCTGAGGGCTAATCACAAGGTATAGGTTACATTGCGCGTGACTTCATAATATATTTACAATGAAATTTTCCAGAGTTGTACACGAATCGTCGTCTCTAAATTTTTGCCCGCAGAGATATTATAATTCATTAGAGCAACTAAAGATGTGGAATTTGGGTCAGTCAAATTGTATAGTTTGGTCGAAAGTGACGCGCTCGCGCTCGAATTCTAAGCAAGAAACGTAGTCGAAAGTGTCGTTCTTAGTAGCGCCACTATATGCAGAGTGGTTTTTGCGCGCGCGAAAGTTTGCGCGCGAAAATTCAATTAAAAATTCATGATAACAATTATACATCCCCGTGAAAGTTGCATAAATCGGTTTCGCATTTTTTTTTAAATATGCATACCTAATTCTTAATATTTATAATAACCTATGCATTATTTGTGGTTTGGAAACTCGCGGATCGAAAGAAAATTGCTTATTTATACTATACTGCGAACGCATACTAGATCACATAAAATACTCAGTTATTGATGTCGTTTTATATAGACTCGAGCGCGAAGTACCGGATAACGCGTTAAATACACGCATACGTGCGTGATGCTGTGGCTACGAAGTCGAGCATCCTAACTATAGCTGATTATATCCGGCGGCGTCTACGCCCTTTATCAAGATTCGAGAGCTTTTGTATATTCTGGAACTGAAATATATATACTACTCCGTATATGTGGGTTGGAATATAATCGAACTGCGTTTGATCGTTGGTTTACGAGCAATATTCAACTGTTTAATTATTAATTTTTTTGTATACTACTATAATTATTCCCCTATACTCTCTCAAATCAAACAGATCAAACCTTAATAAAATATTTATTTCCGTTCGATCCCGTAGTTAAACCTATATACGCGTAGTCATGTATTATTGCCTCGAATATGCACATAAAAAGTAAATTTCTCCCCACAGTAGCTCTCTCGTGCCTCCGTTAAATCAGGCAATACCCCATAAAGCCGCCGCAAACTCCCTCAATAAAATCAAACCGCTCCATCTCTCGGCCCGTCCCATAATTTTTCTCTCGCATCGCACTCGGGCTTAATTGAAATTCAAGCTCTCACCACCACGACCTTCCGTCCACAGAACAGCTGGTCTACTCTTCCAATCTCTCTCTCTCTCTCTCCTGTATATAAAAGCCAAAACGCGCGCGTGCAGTAGTAAAAGCATTTCAATTCCAGCCGCGAGAGAGAAAGAGGAAGCCATAAAGCCAAATAACGACAAGACGCTTGCGCGAATTTTCACCGAAAATACCCGATGACAGCAGCACGCGCGCGCGCGACAAATCCAGATTTTATATCGCGTGCTAAATAAATTTCTCTCACCGGCCCGACGGCAACTGTAATTTATTTATTCAGTCCCCGACACCGTGTGTGTGTTTGTATATGTATCACGCCTCTGCTGCTCTTCCTCGCCAAGAATCCGATCGGATTCGTGGAAGCCTTTTATATTATATATTGCACACGAGAGCGAGCGAGACTCACGCACGGTCAAACGGAATTCGTTATGGATTTTCTTGTGTATATAGGCGTATACAGCTTTTTTCGGCGGCAGCAGAGGTCGTTTCTCTCTGTAGACGACGTCGGTGAATGTTTCATGAGGGAGATAGGGCACGATGCAGCAGCAGTAGCAGTAGCATCAGTCGTCGAGTTGGACGTGAATTTTTAATTTCATCGGGGGATACTGAGCTTTTGTCGGCTGTTCTTTTTTTCATCGGGGATTTCGATGCAGTGGGGACTTGTTGTTGTCGTTCGTCTCGTCGCTCTTTCATTGCAGCTTGTCAATGAATTTTTCAGTGGGAGAAATGTGCGCCTGTGATTTTTTCGTTACTGTGTTTAAAAATAAAGAATTTTATAACCAAGTTTTGAAAGGAAGAAACACGAATTTATTAATACAACGCGTGCGATATAAATATCCGACCGAAAAACGGAAACGCGATGTATCGAAAAAAGTATCTCAGCGTAAATGAAATGAAAAATAATAGAATATATAGAGCTGACTTTGATTGTAAACGATCAAAGGAAAAATTGGGTCATCTATTTTTCAGTGAACAGCTGGCCGCGCGCGACACGACGTCGAGAGATTAGAAATATGAGAAGTCTCAGATATTACGTGTTTTCGTCGTGTCTCTTTTTTTTTTTTTTTTTAAAGCGTGATTTGTCTGTCTCACACATTGTGTGTACCAGGGCTGTAGGAGGATGTAACCTGGATTTGCGTTTATATTTTTAATTGGATGATGTAGCGTTACTTTGTCGTCGGTTGAGATGTATTTCATAAAGAAAAACGTATTCATTAAGATAATTGATAAAAGTATAGACGTCAATTTACATAACCTTTTTGAAAAATCCTCTCTCTTTCGAGGCAGGCAATGTTTGACACACTTTTGAATCCACGATATATGATACGAATCAACCGTCAAAGAAAAACCTCGAAAGTGCGTTAGTAAACTATAACTTCGAGTACAGAGCGGACAGAGATTAACAGTAATCAATCCTACCAAAAAAAAATGTCCTACTGCTGCACTCAATAATGCACCACCTGTCCCTCATAAATACAAAGTCGACGACTCAAGTCTCGAGCACCACTAGACATCTTATATATGTTATATACACTCGAGCATGCACACAGTCTTCTTCCGATGATAAATACGCATAGGACGATGCGAGACGATGCTTGATGTATCGGGGGCCGACCAGAAAGTTTTCCCGAAGAGATCCATAATTCATTGCCGGCGACTCTCCGGAATCGATGAATATATGTATTCCCCTTATCCTAAGAGAACGCGCGCCGCCTCCTCTTATCGGCCCCGGACTTCCGTTTTTCGCGTGTTTCCTCCTCGAGAGTTTCTTAACTCTTCTTCTTCTTCTTCTTCTTCTTCTTCTTTTTCCTCGTAGCCGCACGAGTGGTGGTTGCTCCGTTTTTTTTTTTTTTTTTTGTCAGCTCGAGGCGAGATGTGGCACGCATTTTATATGTTATGGGCTATCCGCTGCAGTGCGGCTGTTGATGCTGCAAAGTTTAGGCATATTTTTTAGGGAAGCGCGATTAATAATAAAAATAATTTTTTTGAAGAGCTTTTGCTGCTGCGAAAAGTAATCAAGAACACAAAGTGTGTGCTGGGGCGTCGTTAAAATGAAAAGTAGCCTCATACTACTCTTGGCTGCGCAGCGTTCAGTTAATGAAACTTTGGGTCGGCTGGTTTCTACATGGTATTTGAATTTTTTACATCATTAAAAGTTGTTCGCTGTATGTACTAGGGGACTTAAACGGTTTTCAAAGAAGCTAATTGCATGAAGAACAACAAAAAATTGCAGTTATATAATGTAGAAAATGTGTAAAGCCAACCATGTATAGTATATACGTAAGAATGTAAAACTATGAAAATCTTTCTTTGAGTATATATAAACATTCTTTTAAAACAACAAAATGAGAAAAAAGAAGATATATGTTAAAAAAATTAACTGTAAAACCAAAAACTATGTCCTGAAAAGATATTTAAGATATGTGTGTGTGTGATAAAGTATGATTGTAATAATTCTTTCAAAGAATCTAGTCTTCTCAAAAAACGGCATACGTCGATACAATTCTTCAATCTACCATGCGAATCCCAGTTATACTGGCAAGTTCTTAGGTTCCTATAAAATTCATTTCTCTCCTAATAAAAAATATAGATAAATAGTTACCAATGCACTTATTTTTAGCCGTATAAAATGTGAACAGCTCACTACAAAAACGAAATCTTACTTTCAGATCATCTTGTCTGAAATTTGTTCCATTTCACAATTTTTTTGTGTATATACTCACAAAAATATTTTCAACCATGTTATTATTTAACAATAGAATCAAATTTAGTTGTGAAGACAATTTTAGAATTACAAAAGTAGCCTAAAATGGAACAAATTTCAGACAAGATGATCTTAAAGTATAAGATTTCTTTTTTGTAGTGCTATTTATTATCCATTTTAAGTAGCCAGCCATCAGTTCTAAGCTTCTCGTCGACTTCAAATTCGCTCCTGTCCGCACTAGAGCGAGTAAACCCGATTACAAGATTCAACTCACAACAAAAAAACAAAACTCTCAATAATATGAGTATTAGAGAGGAAAATTAAAACAAAATATATATAAAAGAAAATCCAAAGCTGGCGGACGAACGGATGGCTCGATCGATCGGCTTCGATAGGATGACTTATGTGGCTCACTGGGCTACCGACGGCCGTCGCCGCCGCGACTGCTCTGCGTATATATCACCTGTTGAGTCATAGTCGGAGTCGCAGAGCTAGCCGTATAGTCGTGTATCAAAGAACTTGGAAGGCTTATCCTCTGCGCGCTGCAGCTCTGTGAATGCGAACATATTCGTGCGTCGGAGGCTAATTTGACACGTGGTATATAACTATATAATATCCCCCGCACACTTGATCCAGATTATTTCGAAGGGATTCGCGCGTGTCTAAGGTTGCGAAGTTTCAGAGGATGTGTGCGCTTAATATATATAATGGTGGGGGAAGATTTAATAATACTATATAGATTTATATGCTGCGGTGAAACTTGTGGGTTTGAATCGGTAAACATATTTACCTGTCTTATACATACTATAATTATGCAACTGATGAATGAAACTCGCTGTGTATTGGGTGAATATATATATACAAAACATTTTTTTTTTTTTTTTTTTTTTTTTTCATAACAACGATGAGAAATCAATTATAACGAAAAGTTCTCCCCCAATAAAATTTCTCCATATACAATCAATACATATGTATACCAGCACATATTATACTAATATATAATAATCTCGAAATTGTTTTGTCCACAGATGTGCCATTCCCGCCGTCGCGCAAGCTCACCGTGGCCGAGGTGTTCGACTCGCGGACGCTGAAGCCACGGCCGGATGTCCTCAAGTCGCACTTTATCCTCGAGGGTAGGATCGACGAGGCCGCGGCGCTCCGCATCATCAACGACGGCGCGTCCCTTCTCCGCTCCGAGAAAACGATGATTGATATCGAGGCGCCGGTCACCGGTCAGTGTATATATATATACATACATCCTCCTACGCATCGCTCATCTTTCCCCTCTCTATATATAGTATATTCCATCTACTTTTCCTCGCTGTCAATCAAACTGATCAGCCCTCTGGATATATAGACGTTTTTTGGGTTATATTAACTGGGGGTTAGATCTGCGTTGCCTCTCAGGTGCCCATGTGTAATACTGACTCTTATTTGGCCGATTAAATGTTTGGAGTCGAGCTGATTCTTATATATGCCATTATATTAGACTATATTGTGATCGATAGGCATCAGCTGACGGATTTTATTGCTCTCGGTGTACATAATCTTAAACGAATATATGGATATAAAGATGTTTGAATTGCTTTTATTCATTTGCTCATCTCAAAAATTAGAAAAGCAAACTTTTTAATCTCTCCATGGAAAATTCGCGCGCTCATACACTGTATAGTAATTACGAGTGAAACGCGAGACGAATGAAATAAAATCATCCGGCGTGTTGTCGTTCCAATTTTACGCATCGTTTTTCAATGCTGACAATTATACCCCGATCAATATCCTCTGCCATAATACTACATGCGAATAATTATCTCTGTACGTATATTGGGTGTGTGAAATAACTATATCGACTTTTTTTTTCATTACAGTTTGCGGCGACATTCACGGGCAGTTCTACGATTTAATGAAACTATTCGAAGTAGGTGGGCCACCTTCGTCCACGAAATACCTCTTCCTTGGGGACTACGTCGATAGAGGCTACTTCAGTATCGAGGTCAGTGCAGTGACTTTTTTTTTCGTATAGCTTCTTGTCTACGGGATCCTGATGAAAATTGTGTGTCCGGTGTGTGCTTTTGCGAAATATTAATTAAAAATTTTTAATTAAACTCGACCCTTGCCATCGCACGAAATATTCATCAGGTAGCTTCCTCGTATATATATCTATTTACGAGTCCCGTCGTCGTGTGATGTGTTGACACGGGAGGCTATTGGCTAATTTTGTCTTTAGCAATTTATTTTTCAATTTCAATCAAATTTTTTAATTAGCAGAGAGCCTGCACATATACACATAGACACAAATATAAATTCTCTCTTATATTATGATTTATTAATAATCTTCTTCCGATGCTTTTCCAGTGCGTATTGTACCTGTGGGCATTGAAACTGTGCCATCCAAATACACTCTTTCTCCTTAGAGGTAACCACGAGTGTCGGCATCTTACAGAATACTTCACATTTAAACAAGAATGTAAGTCAGCTGCGAGAAAAAAAAAACCATGTATTATACACTTTTTACATAATTTCTTTACGCGTCTCTTTTCTGAATTTTCAGGTAAAATTAAATACTCAGAGAGAGTTTACGACGCGTGCATGGACGCTTTCGACTGCTTGCCGCTCGCAGCTCTCATGAACCAGCAGTTCCTCTGTGTGCACGGTGGCCTTTCGCCGGAAATTCACAATTTAGAAGACATACGCAGGGTGAGACATCAGGCAGAATCTCTCAGTTTCCTTTCTTTCAAACTGCGACATTGGACCTTGACTCGGACTTTTGGAGCCGGTGCCAAAAGAGCCCTTAAATTCGCCGGAAGAGCGCGAAACCGACAGAATTTTATGGAGCTTTCCGCTGGTTTATACTGCTGAACGCGCGCGCGCGTGGGAAATTTGAAAAATCCATCTATTTCGGACTTTGGGAACGATTCTATTTAAACGGCTTTTCGAAATAGCAGAATCGGTTTTATTGGCAATCACCGCTTCTTAATTGACGTTTTAAGACCGACTCTATTTTCGAGCTGCGCATTATCCAGATTTTCATCGGATAAACTCGCGAAAATATGTTTTATCTAAATATACTGTAGCTTATATTCCGCGAGATCTTGTTGTATAAACGAAGAAAAATATTATACGATTTCAGAACTTTTTCATTTTTATTATCATACAAATGATTAATAAATGTATATTCAACGCTATGTCCACAGCTTGACAGGTTCAAAGAACCGCCAGCTTTCGGACCCATGTGCGATCTTCTCTGGTCGGATCCCCTCGAAGACTTCGGCAACGAGCAGAACGCCGAGCATTTTTCCCACAACAGCGTGCGAGGCTGCTCGTATTTCTACAGGTGAGACGCAAGTCCAGCTCTGAAATATATATTCCGGAATAATTCACCGGGCTTATCTCTCCGGCCGACTAGAGGAGTAAATTTTTTAAACGGCGCACGCGGCTCAACTCGAAAATCGATATAGGCGCGTGTTCTAGCCCATGTGTGAGTGTGAAATGCAGCCGGCGTATACATTCGCGTGTTATTGTATAATTCATGAAAGTCGGTTAAGCGTATTCGATCGGGGGAGAATAAAATCATTAATATACATTGCAAATGCGACGAGGATATTTAATATCGGCGTTAAAGGTCGAACGCGACGATCGATGAAAAGAAAAACGGAGGAAATGCGTGTGCGTTATAATATTACTCGACGTATGTTATAAATCATATTGCGTGTTTCTTTTATTAATACGATAATTCGACATACACGATTTGTAAATTAAACTTTATAAGCCGATTATAACTCTTCATTAGTCGACATATTTGCATTATCTGTAATTTCATATACGAATATATCGCTCGTACCTATAAAACCGCGTGCATTACAACCGATGCGCCATTATCATGATAAAATCAAATAATTAAAACGCCCATGCATTAATGCGCATTTATATCTCGCACGTAAAACTCTTACGTTTATATCACCTCTATCTTGCGCGAATTAATAGAACAAAAAGTTGCGCGGAGCGATCATGGACGAAAAAAAAAGCCCGGGAAAATTAAAAAGCCCGCGGCGCCGTTCGAGTTAGGTAGAGCGCGAAATCGCGACT
>UCQR01019398.1:4538-19817 GCA_900474235.1 Cecidostiba semifascia | reverse complement strand
TTTCACTGTAACACAAGCTCGTCTTCGGATGAACAGGAGCCAACGTTTCGTTGCAAAGAATTAAATACTAATCGACTCGAGTATCAAGTGCATGATTCTTCCACAAAATTAACAACCCCGGCGATATTTATAAATTGCATTGTACATTTGTTTTAAACTCCTCGTGGATCGCAGATGCGATATAAACTCCTAAGCATCTTGACAAATTGTATCGCTATATAAGATAAGTATCTAGGGCAGAAGTCGGAAAAGTTGGATATTCTTTTTATACACAACAATAAAGACTGATGATAGCAATTGCTGATAAACTGATAAGGAAAATAACCGAACGGGGAGAAATGATCATGTAAATTTTTTACCTTACGTGTAGGAATTTTTAACAAAAAGTACAATCGTTTGGTAACGCAATAAGATAAACTGGAAAAATACAGTATAATAAATTTGCGAATTATCAATTTACTGTAAAACACTTTTTAAGCAAACAGTGCAGCCGAATTCAGAGATAATGTATTGTATTAAAAAAAGAATAGAAAAATATAGTTTTAGACATCGGAGTGATATTAAAGAGACTAAATAAAATGAACTTCAGAGAAAGCATAATTAGAGGACTTTTATTCAAATTTTTACAGTGGAATCAATAAAATATGCAGCGATTTGGATTTTTTGGGGGCAATTATGGTCTACAACTATAATATTACATGTGATGGAAGAATATTTGTATAATATATTATATAGCTTTAATATAATTAAGAATTACAATTAAATTAAAATAATTATTATACAGTGATATTCACATAATACAACGTTGTCATTGTGTAATCAGATAATACAAAATTATGCGTTTAATAAAATTTGAATACAATTCTGAATAAGTTGTTGAATAAAGCTTCTTTATTTTTAGTTTTATTAAACGTAGAAAATATTCCATGTTTACACATGGAAAAACGAAGGTCTCATAGACATGGAATTATATTGAGCGATCATATTATTGATTTAACAATTTTTTTAGAATCAATATTGAGACACCTATATTATTATATAGAAAGAAAACTAAAGTACAGGCAAAATGTACGATTTTATCAGTATTTCTTTCGCACGTACCACAGATCTCTAAAATTGATAGAGTTACTGAATTTGCATACTTAAACAAAATTAATTGTCAACAAAGTCATTTTTAAATTTTATTTTTCGGTTCATAGAAAATATTTTTAAAAAAGTAGTTGGCGCTAAATTGCTGCGACAACATAATCAATTAGATGATTAATTTAATGATACAGCATAATATACTACTGGTATACTCTACGAAAACATGTTTTGCATCTTTCATAAAATAAGACGCAAATGATCTCGCAGTCGAAGCTGTCTATATTTATCAGTTAAATTAACGGAAACATACTGTGAATTGTTCAAACGCAAAGTGTTTACCATCAGCAATTCCTCTTCTTCGTCTCCCGTATATATGTATACACAAGTGTAATACATATTCATGCCGACACCCACACACCTACATAACCGCAATCACTTACACTTTTATCCCGTATAACGGTAGCACGCGAAGCAATACTTGATGCACACCGAAGCATCTGGAGGTACTATTCACATCACTTATTTTTAAGATTTAACAATAATTATTCCGTGTAAACGAACGATAGCGTATAAATTTAAGTGCTCTTTTGACATTGAGATTTTGATGTCACTATTCGTTTCAACACGTGGTTAAAAGAATCTGTTCAATTTTCCATTCATTTTTCAAGAATCGCATGGCAATGAATGAGCATAAAGTATCTACGTTGAAAAATTTTGTTAACGTAAGTATACTTAATTCACATACAATACGGAAGGATGTTATGTAAACAATTGGATAATAATACAGCTACGTTCATTTGCAATCAAATGCACGTATAGATTAAAACGATTTGCATGTCCGCAATCGCTCGGATGCATATGTCATTCGATATGGATATGCAGGTATTGTATGATATTAGAATAACAAAGGTATTATTGCATATTCATAAATAAATATTGTATTCCATTTGTTTAACGTTATTTCGATTAATGTAGACTTTTGTAAATTAATTGCAATTATATTTTGTAATTTAATACAGATTCCATTTTCGATTGAAATTTTTTCAACAAATAGTGTAATACATCACTTTTCAGCGTTGAAAACTCGCAAGAACTTCTACTGCGCGCTAAAAAGCTTTCCAGAGTCTAGCTAATGAAAATTTATGATTTACGACACATGAGAGTGCACCTTATTCTCATCTCTTTATCTCCTTTCAAGTAACAACTCTCTACAAATTAAAGACCATATACGCGATATCACAATATCCTTTCAAATAAAAAATACGACAAGTATGTACGAAACAAACATCGCAATATGCAAAACAACAATCATCCTTTCCTAACAAACATACACATGAATCAACAAACTCAAAACGCATTGCGCTGCATCGCCAGCATCAATATAAAAAGGCCGCCCGCGAAATTTAAAAAACAGCAGTCATGCTTTCAACGCAGCTGCATGCGGCCAATTTCCTCCTCTTTGGCGCTCCTACATATACACACCGCTCATGCATAACAGCTCCACACCACAGCGGGGGCAACTTTTACCCGTACCTACGCATTAAACACGTACTACTCGCGCAACTATATATAATACATACGCGCGCACACACACACACAGCGACGGTACTTTACGGGTAAGTATTAAACTGTGTGCGGCAAAACTGGTTTCTCGACTGTGGTGGTAGCTGTCTTTGCAAGGGAAGTATACTGTATACAGTCGGCGCGTTTTTCAGGGGGTGGCCAGGACACACTGCACCAAGAGAGCTGCGAGGGCGAGTGAGAGAGATGGAGGGTTGCAAGGCGGATATGGAGAGTGTATATTTTGTTTATACGGCGTGACTTGTAGCTGCTGAATCGACGTGGTCTGATGGGTTTTTACAGCTGCGGCTAGTATTGCGGTTGATTATTTATAAGCATCGGTGCTGAGTTTTTATGGGGCGATATGCGTTTTCGAATGATTGAAACGTTTTGAAATAAGCTAATGGAAAGATATAATTTTACGAACGTTTTGATAAAAGTATACTTAACACACCGAAAGGAAAGTATCAAGGCTTTTTATAGGCGCTAAGCAGGCTCGTAAATAGAGCTAAACCAGGGGCGACTCATAGCCAGAGGGTATAGTATAGCTTAATCTTCGAAAATCGTTTCCGCACCGCGTAATCCTTATCAATGAAATTTCCTACGATATACCCATCATAAAGAATCTCAATCCCTCTCCGTTGCAGTAGGTTATGAATTTAAAAGGCAAACTTAAAGGAGTCGACGACAAAATGCCAGCATCATCCCCCAAAAATAATCCTGCATCTCTTCCATAAGCCCACGCGTATATGAATCGCGTTCTCGTTTTAATCTCGCACTTGCACCCCGCGTACAGAGCGAGAAAGAGACGCAGCGTATATATAGCAGTATAGTCGTCGGGGGTAGAAAAAAGGGAGCGACAGATGTACACACTCGCACACGACCCTTCCACACACACACACATATAGGTATAAGAAAAGATGCTTTGCATTATAGCCATATATGGGAGGGGGTAGTGTGCGCAAACGCACAAACGCCATGGCGCGAAGAGAGAGAGAGAGAGAGAGTATACGCAAGAGTCGCGGGGTCGGCGAGTCCAGTGTAGTTGTCGCTCTGGCGCCGAGCGTATATACATACATATATAATATAACCCTGAGAGAGAGAAAGTTGAAGCTTGCGCCAGCGCATTACCTACTCGCGGAGCGCGTGTGTGTACGAGCGACGCGGATGTGCAGGGGGTAGTACGATCTCGCGCCGATGACGCGCGAGCTCGGCCGAGACCAATATTCTCGACGGCGTGTGTGAGCAGAAACTGTTTTTTTTTTCTGGCTCGTTGTTGTTGTTGTTGTTGTTGTTGTGGATTGTGCTGCTGAAGAGAGACGATGGTTCACAGTGGGGTGGAATAGATAATAGGGGAGAGGAAAGAAGGCGAGGCGGAGACTGATGCGGCTGATGCTGGATTGAAATATATGTAAGTTTGAAAATTGAGATGTTGCTTTTGATGTGAGGGCTGTAGGTGAGAGGCGATTATTGTGTTTGAATGTGGACTTGTTTGGAGAATTGAATTGGCGTTTTTTTGTGGGATTGTTTGAGATGAATTTTTAAAAGAGGAAACTGTTAGTTGCAGTAGTGTTAAATTGCAGTAATTTTTTAGTAGTGTGAGCAAATCATTGAATTATGAAGTAAGATGTTATTGTATGAATGAAAATGTTCAAATTCGAAGAATTAGACGACATTTAGATCATTTTAGGAATAAGAATTTAATTCAAGACTCATTGCATTCCAATAAAAATATTGTATTATTATGTTAATATTATTATTTTAAAAAGAAAAATGCTTTGTCGTACATGAACCAAACATTCTAAATATTTGTATTGAAATATAAAATTTGATGTAACACTCGACTCTTTGCGGATTACATAACCATTGTAGCACAAAGAGCTTTCAAATTTAGACTATATCACACAAGAAACACCAAATTTTCTCACGACCCACCTCGCAACAAAAGTAAACACTAAAACCATTCATTTTTTCTCAAACACACTCTGTATCAAGAATCGTCTCTGCTCTTTGTCGTAGCGTTTTTTTCCCCGCGTATTGATTACTAGGGTTCGTTGCACGTGATTCGTATATATAAAGCTTCCTCTCTTTCTCTCTTTCGTTCTCTCTTTGTTTACTACTACCCCGCGGAGTTTATGAATGAAAGAGTTGGCGAAAAAGCCAATAAAGACACGAGCCCATGCAAAAGCTACTGATGCATCGTGAGCACAAAGACCGTCTGAGTAGTAATTTTGCAAAGACTCAATATCCCTAATTTCTTTTGAAAAGCGCGCGTGCGTATATATAGTCGAGAGAGTACAATGTGATTCACCGAGGCTGGAAATTGGGTTAATGGAAGATTATGGCTATATCGATTTTTTGCACAAAAACAGCACTACTACATACTGGCGTGTGTCTGTCTGGAGTTTGCGTATTATCGAAGTGTGCTCAGTCTGCACGTGGACTCGGCCCTTTCGCGCAGCTCTATATACTAAAAGTAGTTTCTGTTTATTCGGACTTTTAGTGCTCGACAGAGTTTCAATTTGTTTGGGAATTCGAGTGCCACTTTAGACGTAAGTTGATGGGTTACTTAAGGAATCAATTTGGAACAATGGCAATCGTTGTGTAATATAGGGCAAATTGAGGTATTTGTAAGAAAGATAACTGATTCCAAAACTTGTTTTTAATAAGTGTATTAAAAAATATGTAAAAGCTATACAGCTTTAAGCGTAACACTTTAACATTAATATTTTGTTTTTAATCATGTAGCTGAAAAAACGAGAATAAAATTTCTTCGCGAAATGCTGATAAAATTTAATCTTAACAATTTCCCACGAATTATTGAAAACCACATGCAATCAAACATCCGCAACAATGCCTATATCCAGCAAACAAACACAAAACTCTCTATGACAGCTACAATACTACTAAAAATAACATTTCCAAAAGTCACGACTTCGAAGGCGACACCGTAATTAATCGACTTCCCCTGCGTGACGTACTTGAAATTTTCATTAATAATATCTAAGCTGTCCGATATAGTATAGTATCATTCGCTGCTGCTCTCGAGTGAAAGTGAAATATTGCGGCAGGACAGACAGGACGAAATTTTTTTTTTAGATCGAAGCCGTCAACACGCGCCGACGACGGGCGGGTCGTCGCACACTTTTTTTTTCTCTCAAGGACGACTGCGCGGGTGGAGTGACTCAGACGCCACGGGTTAATAGACCACATTTCCTTTCGCTCTGCGGCTTTTTTTACCTTCTTTCCGTTGGAAGGAGGGGGTTGCCATTGCTGCTGTCTTATTCACTTTTACGGACGAGCTGTAAATGCAAAACACGGAATTACGAGAGACGGGCGATAAAATATTTTACGGGCGGAGAGAGAGAGAGGCTTGATATGTAGCGCGGAATTTCGTTGAATTCGTGGTTTATTGGCCTACTGCAATTTATTTTGTTTATGATGTATGATTGAGCTGTTACGGGACCTGCGTATACGTTTAATTATTATTATGCCGTTGATTTTTAGTTTGGTATATTATAGTGTTTCGGTTGAAAGAATATAATCTCGGATGTATTTTGAAATATAATTTTTTTTATTGTTTAATCTGAATCCCAATCCGTTAACCGACTTTTACGACATTCACACGAATACACGTCAGCGCGTAAAATCTTAATTCGATAATCACTTACAAAACACACCCTGTCCCGTATGAAAACGCAAACGTGTCCAGCACCGAACGCTATACACCACCCTGCCGATGACTAATCTCAAAAAGCCGTCAGCGTCGCACACACAACCCACGAAGCCGGCAATTTAAAATTAATCTTTCGAGCTCTTCAGCTCGTCGAGCCATTGTTGCGCAGCAGAGACGCATTGCCAGAATAGCAGCAGCAGCAGCCGGCGAGTCAAGGAAGGGAAAATCGTCTGCACTTCGCAAGCGCGGTCAATAACTGCGTCTGGGGCGGCCCTGCAACGAGACTCTCGGCCTATTCACCCGGTTTTTAGCTCTCGGTTAATGTATTCTTTCGTATAAATCAATTTTGCACGAGTTGCTTTGACGGTAGACGAGCTTTGGTTCGACCCAAGTTGTGTATATGTAGAATGTAGACAGATAGGTGGTAGAAGATGTATGTTGCTGCTGCTGCTTTGACTTTGACGAGACGTGAGAAATTTCAATGCAAAATTCGATACTGCGCTCGTTGAATTTCATAGACGTGGAAAATTGGCCCAAATTTGAAGGCACTGTGCGGAGCAATATAGGCTTTTCTCCGATGCTCCGAATTGCTATAGGCAGTGACCGTTTTGTTGTGTATAACCGAGAGGATGAGAGATGAGATTTTTCGGTTAATTGATTGAGGTTGTGGATAGCTTTTTGGATTTATTTTCATTGCTTCAGAACTAAATTTTGCTTTTGTAGTCTATCGATTCTCTGGTTTTCGATGAATGATTGTGATTTTATTTACTTTTTTTCGACCATAATACTGGAACTATTTTTATGCATATTTTAAGAAGGATCTGATTTTGAAATCAATTGTTATTGTAAATAAATGAAAATTCGTCTCTATTTGGTTTGCCTTATTTCTATTCAATAATAATACTTATAGGATTTTCCACGAAAAAAAAAAACAGATTCGCCTCGCCAGCTGTGTACGAGTATGTGGATTCAGTTGTAATAAGTACAAAATAGTATACCTACCAAACCATCAGAGCCGTGAAACTATAAACTGTTTTGGACTACCCCCACCACTTAAACTTTCCGGCTCTCTACTTAGTCCCTGGCTAACGACGATAGGTGACCCACAGGCAGTTTCTCTCATTTCCCTCATCGCTATAAGGCGCTCTCAGAGCATATATTATATAGCGGTGTGTGCTACCTATGCCAAAACAGTCTTGTTTGGCGTGCGAGTGCTCGGTAGAAAATAACTTGAAACTGAATAAATATAATGAATTACGCAAAACCAAGACATCATTGCCCTTCCTCTTGAATGAGCAATTTTTTTATACAACAATCCATTATTTGACAATAGTATACTACAGATTACAAAATAATTGGATTTGCGAATAATGAAATTTGTAAATTCAAAAAATTCGCTTGTAAATCTCTCTCTGAGCCAGTAAATAGCGCAAAAACTTGCAATTTTACAAAATTCGTATTAATTATTTTAAATTTTACAATTGAATTTTCAATAAAACAAGAGTTTGAAAATAAAATACAACACATACATTTCAGATTATTTTAAATCTCGTCTTTGGCGATTTCCACAATTCAAAATACTTATTTTCACCCCTTTCTCCACTTGGCTATGTCCACAGCATCGTCGAAACTCTCAGTGCCAAGTATGTGTGACGTAGGCGAGACTCGTGTTCTACCGAACGGTGGAACTTCACAGTCGTCGGTGCTACTGGCTGCGAAACTTCGGAGACCGAGTTGCGACGAGGAACAGGACAAGAGCAACGGCAGCTCGAGCCCTTCGCGCTCGACGCCCAGCACACCGACCAGCCTGAGACGCGCTGATAGTCTCGAGAAGTGCTTCAGTGATCCTGAATTTATCAAGTGGGTATTATATCGATTTTCTGCTTATTTTTATTGACGGCTTTTGTTCCGTATGTTGACGTTTTAATATATTATATAGTTTGGCCTATAATGTCCTGTGGGAATGGTATAACGAGCGAGTTGAGTTATATGGGTGAAGTTTCGAGATGAGCATTAAATTTATATTTAGTTGATGATTAGTTTGCGAATTATGAGCTCAGTTTGACTACGATTTCAATGTAATAATAAAATGAAGATGTCTTTATTTTTCATCACTTAATTATATATTTATAACATGCACTTTCTGAATAATAATTTCTTAATTAAAAGATACTTATTTTGTACAATATTCATTTGTTTCGTTATATTTATACTTATATCCACATCTTCAATTTTCTACATTTTTGGTGTACCCTAAAGAAAGTAGTTACACTGGGTCGCATTGCAGAAGTCTTGAAACTAAAAAAAAAAATATACATCAACATAAATGACCCAACTTCTTCCCCAGGAAGCAGCGCCAGCGTCAGCAGCATCAGCGCAGCAGAAACGGTTGCAATCAGCGCTCGACCAGTTCCAGTCGCGGCAACGAGCCCGAGGCGAGCACTGAACCCGAGTGCAACAGACTCGCCGCTGCTGCAGATGCGTTACCACCGCCGCCACCACCACCGCCGCTGCTCGACAACAACGAGGTGAGCCTCTTTTGCTCTTCTCTCTTATATATGTATACTTCTTTTTATCCGACTAGTCTCCGCTATTCATGCGAACTCGAGTGTGATATATAGAAATAACGAGAGCGAGTCTTTTAAGGAGATTATATGAGATCGACGAGAGATTATATTATATAGTGCAGGCAGGAGATTTGAACAAAACACCGATGGTTGAAGGTGAGGCTGTGTGTCAGGTTTCGATTATATGGAATTGGAAGAGTCGTAAGATGTTGAGTTACTTTTCTTTTGAATATACGCAATTAACATGGCTACCGGATGGATCATAAAAATTTAATGGTTTCGTTGACCCTTTGGATGCATCCGAGTTCTGTGAAAACTATTTGCTATAATTTAAGACCCATTAATACTTGAAGAAACGTTCACTCGCTTGAACAAGTATTAAAACGTGCCATATCAAAATTCTTGCTCAAAACCTCTCGGATGATTCAAGTTTCAAGACTTCACAGCAGATCTGCATGCCGAAATACTATAGCCAGTTAAAAAACAAAGAAAAAAAATCATCTTCTCTACCATCAGTTTACCGGTTCATCAACCCGCCAATTGAACCATCTTCTCTACCTCAGTAGGTCCCAACTATACAATATACATCCCTACAATAATTACACAGTAAACGCATCACGCATATCGATCGCAATCTTCGTCCTTCGTATATGTAGCATCACCGAAAACCCAATCCACTCTCCTCTCCGTCAGCAAATGGACCATCAGGCCTATAACTCGATGCATCATCGAAGATTCTCGGAATACCCCCGGGAAGCTTTACTCGGGACTACACTTTCTGCCCTTCTCTCTCTCTCTCTCTCTCTCTCTTTCTCTTTTTGAGTCTGGAAATTTTCGCCTAATGGTATACAGCACACTGGGGTCTGGACGTCTACTGGATTTCGGGGACCGGCTTTCTTCGGAATCCCTTCGCAGGTGTACGAGGGTATTATATACAACACGTGTATAGTCGTGTAGTAGGATCAGGATATTTAGGGCATTCCACACTGTCGATTATTTATATACAAAGGATGAAAAATCGAACGTCCTATAAACTTCCTTTTTTTCAGATTTTTATAATGTATAATAACTTTCCTCGAGTCTCTCACGTGTATTTTATACCTAATATACAACTTGCCCGCACTACTGCTGCTGTACTGCAGATGGATGAAACGAGAGATGCTGTGGGAATGAGAGGGCTTAAAGGGAGGATGCGACGTACCTATATAAAGGAAGGGATGACTATTGAGAGACAGAGAGGAAAATGCAGGAACGAGCTATTCAGAATCGCGAGAGAGAGAGAAGGAAAAACTTGAAAATTCATCCGCATATCGTATGCGCTGCGATCATATACCGGCGGGAATATATACTCGATAAGAAAATATATTCGCATATTATTATGAAATGCTGCAGCAGCGAGTCCCTCCGAAAATTCGAGAAAACTGAGAGAGGTTCCAGAAGAATATACGCGAAAAATAAGAGAAACGAAAAGAAGAAAAAAAAGATCAGACGCATAAAAAAGAAGCGAGCGTGAAGCAAAAGACGTTTTGGATCGAAAGAATGAGCAGAGGAAAGGGAGAACGCTATAATACGTAGAGAGAAAGAGAGAACATGTGGGAGAGAGAAAGAGGAAAGGTGTTTCTTTGTGCAGATTTTCGGCTTAGGCGTACTTCACACTTCTATATAGATGCACGAATATAGTATAGGCACACATATGGCCCTAATATAAATCACGAACCGTGTGCGTGAGCTGATTCGGAGAAAATTTCCGCGGACTGATGAAAGTGTTGGGATATAATATGTGGGTGTAGTATATATACATATGAAAAGGGGTCAGATGAAAAATGTGGGAAATGCTCGCGTAGTTTTCGTGCGTGCCTTTGTTGTGTGCTCTATACTGCGTGATGTGATTGATCGCGTGGAAAAGTTGAAAAATTTATGAAGCAACGCGACGTTGTACTAATGATTGCGTTGATTATTTTGATTCATATATGTATTGATTCGAGTATAATGTCTTTTTAAAAATAGTCATTTGAATATGTTGTTCGCCTATATTGTAAAATAAATTACGAGACTACGTCATCTCTTCGAATTAAATTTTACAACAAACATATCGTGAACCCAAATAACGAACGCAACGCAACCAAGCTCGTAAAGGAACACACAAGTCAGAGAGCGAAACGCAGCGGCGAGTGTCCCTCCCCCCATCAAGCAATCATCAACAATGAGCATTATCCAGAAGCAAAAAGAAAAGAAAATCCCATTACCTCGAGAAGAAAGCATTAAAAATCGGTTACAATCTCGGTATCTCTTCTCTCACTTGAGGACAGTCACCTCGATCGCACACGTCGAAGCAAAAAATGAAAAAAAAGTGCATCACAGTGATGTCAGATGATATCAAAGAAAAAAAGAGACCTCTGACCACGAGGAGGAAATAAATCCTCGTCGGCGCAGCAGCCGATGATTTCCGGTATACAGTAATAAAACAGCTGCTGCGCCGATGTGAACGAGGCTTTAAGGAATCGAGCCGCCGTGAGTCGACGCGCGCCGCTATACTCGGCGCAGCTACGCCGACAGCCTCCAGTCTGTTGTTTACTGCCGTGCCGCCAACACTTTGCGCCGCGAAGAACGTGAATATTGCGCTGGATTATTTTTTTGTTCCTGTCGCGAGTGAATTTGCTTCGGATTTTTTTATTTAGGTAATTTGAAAAATTGCTTTTTTTTCCTTTGAAGACAGTTTTTTTTTTGTGTTATTTTGGAATGAGGAATTGACGTGTGAAGAGTGTTTTTTTTTTCTTAATATACACCTGTGCATCTTTCCTTGTTGTCGACAATGTTTATTGCACGTCGTAATGCTTGTAGCAATGATCTTGCATTCCTTCGTTAGTGTATAAGATTGACGAGGAAGTGAGATTGTGTTTTGGAATCTTTTAGAAACCGAAACAAGGAAGCGTTGCATAGGATTACGCATATTTGCATAACTGCTTTATCTTGAAGATTACACGAGTACCGTTTTGATGTAATCTCAAAATTAAATGTAGATCAATGTAGCTCGACTTTTCTTCTACAGCTCAAACAAAAAAAAAACGAGAAAAAAATTCTAACCAGGCATTCGGTGAACGTAATCGATGAATCGATTCTCGTCTTTCTCTATAAGTGAACAGTGATATCGGTATTCGGAGTTGACACGTTTTTTTTACAGACGCTCTCTTTTAAACCGCATTGTTTTCATATTTTTCTTTTTCGTCAGCCGATCATATTTATATTCTCGTTCGCACTACTATAAGGGAGGACAAGTTCATCAACGCGACACCTTTTTGCAAAGCCAGTCAATATAGGTATAACTATATGTTATAAGGTGTCCGCATTCCAATATATCTGCATCGCTACAGCGCTCGATCGGCAAGCAAGTGCTGCTGCGTGGCTCTTGGAGCTTCCCGATTTTTCTTCTCACTCGACGCAATATAACACGATACTGGCTAAGGTATGGAACTTTTCAGTTGTTTTGAGTATAGTTGCTTGTATTATATGCGAGTGTGAATAATTATTGTATTTATAGTGCTGTGTTAATAAATTTCTAAATTTAGATAATTCAGCTTCTTATTATTCCCGAGAGAAATGATTCATAGCATAACGCAATGAGTATTCTTTTTTTGCTAGAAATAGCTGTTGGACTCTGACGAAAGTTCATCTGAATATATAACAATGAACACGTGGAATCGAATTATCCACAAAGTCAGACGTAATATAATTAATGGACGATGTAAACATTAATAAAAAAATCCATGTTATTTACCAGAACTTATCACACACAATAATAACGATGACATTAAGATCTCATAACACTGAATACAACGCAATAGCCCCAATTAGATAAAGAAAACATCGATACGTCGTATTCATGCGACCAAATAATAAATCACGCGAAAACATGCATATACCTGTTGATTCTATCTCCGCGCGATCGCGCCACTATACCGAATTACGTAAAGCCACAACAAAAAATCGTTAGCCATAATATCATTGCGCAAAAACATCAAGACGCAAATTAATCCCCGGCAATAAATATGCAATAACTCAAAGTGTCACACACGCATCTCGTCATACTTATATGCACCTCAAAAGCTGCGCACACGACTAATATACTCCCCCGTCATGTTTATTCACGCCGTATATTCACAAACATCAATTAATCAAGCTGGGCTATATAGATATATACATTTCCTTCCACGCGTATATGTGACCACTCGTTTAAAACGCTCGGAAAATAAGCGAAAACGTATTATACACATAGATGTGTGTAATATAGCCGAACGATTTGCATGGCCTCGGGAATAAATCAGCGACTCGCCCTCGCGTTTTACGCGCATAAATCACTTTCGCGTTGCGACATATTACAGTCGTATATACGCGTGAGATGCAGCTACTTTCTTGCAAGGAGTAAGTAGCCGTTTTCATGCGTGGAGAGGCTGCTACTGCGGCTGAATCGAATCTCTGTTTTATGGGATTTAATTAAATTCTATAATTATAATACGATCGTTGTATACACATTTGATGTATAAAATGCTATTAAGCACGAATATACGATATTACACACAAAAGTCACGTGCTTTTTCAAAATACCGCCCAAATTTAACCCAAAAATTATACACGCACATACACATACGTGCATCGCCTACACGTGTCGAACATCAGCATCGGCAGCAGCAGCAGCTGTTATACATATACATCGCGTGCAGCACGTGGTCCTCTCGAAAAACCCATGCAAAATATCCTGTGCAAACAACTGCCGAAGCAGTGAGTATATATATAGCAGCTGTGGTGTCTCGAATCTGGGTATGTGTGCTACTCAGTCTGCACAGTCTTTCATTTATATATACCCACACATACTACTGCATCTACTACTACTACTATACTACTGCAGAGAGTCGAGGGAAAGAAAATGTATTCCGATTGGCCCGACGACGACGGTATACCGTTCGACGTTACAGATTCTACCCGCTACACATATACCTACTACACTCGGCGTCGCCGATGGATGGGTGGACGTACTTATATATATATATATTTATGGGTCAGTGCGCGGCGGCACGAGTCGTACGCGATACGGTTCGCCGAGAAGACGACGACGACTGCACGCTTGGGATGCGATGAATTATGGGTGTGACAAGCTTGCGGGAGTTTGTGTGTATTATATTTTTGCGTGTCTTATGTCACGTGCGTGGTTCTTGTGTATACATACTTGGAAATGCCGGGGGTATGTATGTATGCCGGTCACTGTGAAATCGTAAATAATAATACTTATACTAGGATACGGATACTTGCGGAGATATATTGGCCAACGGCGGTAAATTTGAAATTTTAATTTTCCCGCGCAAAAAAAAGCTCTCGTATTACGCGCGCGCGAGTCTCGATAATCTGGTATCGGAATGAAACAGTGCGGTACAAGGATTTTTTTTCTGCTTATGTATATATATAATATTCATAGAATAATTTTGAATCGAGTCCTACTTACGGCGTATATAATATATACTTAGTTTATGTATTTTAATATTATCCGCGGACTTTCTCCGTTTATTTATCGATATGTATATGGATAATATGTATAGCGACTTGAATATTTGATGTGTGAGATTTCGCGAAATCGGAAAAGGCATAGAAATTCGTTCGGCACGCGATATAGGCGGATGCGATTTATTCCAATGATCCATCATTTTTAATGGCGCAGATCTAGAATATTGATATAATACTGAGCTCTCCCGATTGCCGCAGCTTTGAATATTCATATTTTATCTCTTCCCTTATATTCGCATATCATCGTTTTGTATTAATATCCTGATATCGTCTTGAATTAATAGGATATTAAAAACACTTTATATTAAATATTAAACGTATGCAGCTATACGCTTTATCTTCCAATAAATAATTCGAAAAAGATTGAAAAAAATAATGATTGAAAGGATGTGGTAAATCGTCGTTTTCTGATTCCATTCAAATGAACAAATCTTTTTTCAAACCCAACAAATGTTAAAAATCGTTTCACTCTCTCATACCTACTGCAATCAAGTTCAACGCACTGCCTTCAACAAAAAGACCTCACCGTCGCCCGTCTCATATCCCAAAGAATCTCACAAACTTCTTCTCATCCTACATCAGCTCATCCCAGTCTCTCTGTCTCTCTTATATAGCCCGATTCGGAAACTCGAGAATCAACTGGCGAGACGCACACCGCTCCTCCCATAGACACAGAGCCAAGACGAGCTCTCGAGCACGTCGAGCTCGGCAATTAAAGCTCTCGCGGAAAACGGCCGAGTCGCACTCAAGAGAGCCTGAGAGACGGATTATTGATAGCGCGCGACGCGCGATTCGCGCCTTCCTCTTTTGTCGCAAGCTTTTGATGAGGGGGTGGAA
>UCQR01019390.1:0-14015 GCA_900474235.1 Cecidostiba semifascia | reverse complement strand
ATATATACCAGTATATTCACACATCAGTTATATTTCATCGTTTTAACTATACTGTGTATAATATCGATTAATTATCATCAGAAAGTCAAGCAATCCAGAGTAGAGTTTCCAGATCACAATAGCAATTCTTCCCACTCGCGCGCGGGGCTCGTCTCGTCGTGCGCGCGCTATATGCGTGGTCGTATACCTACTTATACCCGATTTCTGCCCGGTCATCGGGTTTCATTAAGAGCAAAAACCGATCCGGCCGGATAAAGCCGATCCGAGAGAGAGAGAGAGAGAGAGAGAGAGCGCTCTCAAGACCGCCCTGGCAAATTGACGACACACCCAGCCAATGCCACGAGGCTGCGATTTTCATCTTCGATATATATATACAGGTGTGTCTCTGTGTGAGTCTGTTCTATAAGTGTGTTTGTACACCGCGAGGTATTTAGACGCGTGGGTATTATGAATGAGTATTATAAAAGAGAGCCGAGCTCGTTCGCACTCTATTAATATTTAAGACTGATTAGGCCGATCGAGCTCGAAACACTTTTTAAAGTCCGTTTTATAAATTGCTTTGCGGTCGCTCTCTGCGGTGATGTGTTTCGTAAATAAGTGTCGTATTTGTGTATATATAATATTTTTGACTCCGGGGCATAACGACGTAAGTCACTGTTCTGCGTACAGTCAATGTCTAAAATTACAAACATACTTCTATGAGCGAGTGAATTAATCATTGGCAGGTGATTTTGTCATAAATGCGAATTAATGCGCACGATAAACCGAATTAGCACCGAGATTCCGTACTTATAAAGTCCAAATCAGAATCTCGATAACATCGTAAGCGCTGGTAAATAAGCTAGCAGACACACGTATATATTATTATAACGGCGCGCATCACTTGGTAAATTCGATTCGCCTCGGTAATTAAACCGAGAATAAGCCTGCGGTCGTCCAATAAACTCTACCTCCTGCAGTGCGAGACGAGTGCAAACGGCGTGTCATTTAAATAAAGCGTAAATATGTATCGGCTAAAATAGTCTAACGCGACGCCGGATTGTTTATCAGACACGACGATCTAAAATGGGGCAGATCGGAGAGGCTATATAGTGATGTCTGAAACATTCAGAGCCGGTATATATTGCTATATACAGAGAGCAGCTCGTTTATAACTGTTTAATGAGCGTCGCGCGCTGACATCGCAATTATTTGCCAATTATACTCGATTCGCGCCGCGGTGATGGTTTGTCGTATTTTCGACGTTGTATCGTCGCGCAGTGTATATAGCTGTGGTTAAGCGCCGGGATTTTTATTTCATGTCATGCGCGCGGTCGTTTATGCATTGTTGATCGAGGCTGATTTCTATTTCATTCTGTGCCGCGCTGCATCGCGGTTAATAGAATTTTAAGCTACTGGAAATTATTGGATTTGATATTCTCGACGTTATAATGCGACGAGAATGAATTATCGTTTTCATCTTATTCAATAGAGCGGAATTATCAGCGTGCGATCTGTAACCAGATTACGCGATTATAACGTTCATTTTCAGAGTATAGCGTCGAGAATACTATATTCGAGGTATAATCAAGCATTGCATATAATAACACTCGCCGCAGCTTCAATAATTCCATCGATTTCGGTATATCAGCGTTATATTCATCATAAATACCACACACACACACACACACACACACACACACACACACACACACACACACACACACACATACATATATAAATACGAGAAAAAAAAATCCAGTATAGCTCGAAATTCTCTCTTCCCCGAAGCATCGAAGAAAGAAACAAGAAACCCGCGGCGGATCACGAGTATATCGGCTCACATGTCCAGAGGAGAACGGCCGCTGCTGAGTCAAGTCGTCGTCGCGACTCGCTCCACCCACTTCATCCCCGATTTCCAACGCCACCTACGCCCACCCTTGCAGCGAGTACAGTCCAGCTATTCGTACGTATATGTAGTATACCTATATAGGTATACACACGCGTAGCTGGCAATAAAAAACAGTCCAGTCAGCGGGGCGTGGATGAAGAGAGTGAGAGAGAGAGAGAGAGAGGAGCTGCTGCTTCTGCTGCTCTAGTCCAGAGATGCCCTGAGGCGGACAGTCGGGAATTGCCCCAAATACGAAGAACCGATAGAAGAGCCATTTAAATAGCGCGCCGTAAACAGATATAAGTGCGCGCTACTGTGCAGTCTCGTGTTGCTTTTTATTTTTTTTTTCCTCTTTCGCCTGCTGTGATTTTATTTTTTTTCTGAGAGAGAGAGAGAGAGACTACGTCGAAAGGGTGTGTCTTTGGTCGAGATAAATTTTATTCGTCCTCTCGAGGTTGCGCCAAGCTGTTATATTGCGATCTCGGACTTTTTTTTATATATGTTTCGCGCTCGTGTGAATTGACCGCGCGACTATATGAACATCGGGCAATGATGCGGCTGCGGAAAAATAATAATTTTTATTATATTTTTAAATTAAATTAACGCGTTAATGATTTAACTGCATGATAATTGGTAAATTGGCTCACGCCTGACGGTAATTATACAATTAAACCCCACTCTACTCTCCGGCCAATCAATTCGTCTATTTTATCAGGAGCAGAGTGTCGTGCATCTTTAACGACGATGAATCATATAAATTAATCCAGCTAATCGGAAACCAATCTTAATTTCTGACACACATATACTACTGCATCGGATGAATTATTTTCGAGCAAACCTCAATTTCCGATCCGGCTCTCATTAGCATTGTACAGCGTTTTTCTAAAAAAAAAAAGAAATAAACGAGATAATCCCAGAATCCAATTTTCCAAAAACGACCACACACAGACAGACACAGACTGCAGACTCCCTTTTACGAGGGTATCAGTATCGTCGTCGCTCGCGGTGTAATCAGCGAGCCACGCCCCTCGCGCGAGCTCTTCTCTCTCTCGCTCTTGCGTTCCGCCCACCAGAGAGCAATTACACCCCGAAGTCACCCACGAGATAGTCGGCGGTCGCTTGGTGGGGAAATTCCCCTCCAGACGACGACGAGCTTCCTTCCTCTGATTCGAAGAGGTGAGCTGATATTCTTCTCTGCTGCGTTTACTCGGAGGAAACGATTCTCGCGCGAGATGATTGCGGATAAATTGTCCTGAAGTCTGTATTGTGTGACTGTATACACTATACTGTCTTTACGCGCTTGTTCTTCTTTGTTAAAAAAAAAGTGTGTGTGTGTATGTATAGCCTCGACCCCCAACTGCATAAATCTTACGTTTAATTTACCGAGCAGCGTATACTTATAGCCGATGCTCATTTTTTTCCCTCGATGATATCCTGAATCTCGGGTGTTTTTTTCGTCGTCGTCCCCTGATGGTTTGGTCTTTTTTTGCGGTGGTCTCTCTCTCCCTATATGTATACTTTCGATCGGACTTTCCCAATTAGACGCCTGAGGCGGGTGGGACAGGATTATGTCGATGCGGTGACGGAGAGTTTTCCGGTGGCACATGCGGTCAAGTTTGCTGGGATTTTTTTTAGAGCGGTGGTTGGGTGTTCGATCGGGGACAAAGAAGGATGCAGGGTAATCACTATAAAATGTTTGCTGTGCGTATATAGTTTAGCCTGACCGACATACTGATAAGGAGATGTGTAAAGTGTATAAAAAATGATATCTTATAGATGCATGAATAATTAACGTAATGAAAGTATTACAAGGGGAAAAAATGATTGAATGTGATATAATCAGGCGAAAATTTTGGTTCGAAAATCGGTTGCGACAATCAAGTGCATTTTGTCGATCTGACTAAACCGATTTTGTTACAATGCTATATAGTCTATTTTCATCGATGACAGGAACCTAACTAATATAGGTTCTATGATTACCAATTTTATATTTAACAAACCACACCTGGGTAAAAAAATTATCAATATTCTTAGATAATTGATGCTTATTTTCCAAGGGACTTTTGGTTACCTGCATACAATCAAGCGTTTATTTCCGTGTGTATTAAATTCTAGTATTAAAAGGGTCGAGGATACCATCGAAGTCGACATAATGGATTTCCCGCGAAATAATAGACGATTTTAGATCGAGATGAGAGCAGAGGAAGAGTTTCATATCCCATCCGCGCTTCCATAATATCTGCGATCGGTTTAATAATGAATTTGACAATATTATGTAGCCGCGCAATTATACAGGGCCCAATTTCATCAGTAGATTATGATATCCGCACACTATCCTAAAATTCAGCCAATGTGACCGTTTTATTGTTAGAATCTTATTCTATATCGATATCAGATTTAATTATGCAACGTACGTATATATTTAACGCTGTTGAATTATGTGAAATGTATATCACTTAAAATAAGCAGAAGTGCTCTATTATCGTGTACGAAGACTGTGTTTCATATATTACCAACGTTTAGAGAGTAAATCAAATTAAGCGCTTTATTTATATGAATGATCACTTTACTCGCGTGCCAGGCTGCTACTTTAACATCTTAATGGACTTTATCATTGCGACCAGCAACTCGTCACTCCAGATCTTCTAAATTTGAAAACACTTTGTAACGAATAATTCCATTTTACATCAGATATAAGACCATTGTCGTGTCACCTCCATATTTTTAGAAACAACAAGCTCTCTTAGCTACTATTATTATATACAGATAATTCAATAAACAGCACATATAATGAAAAAAAAAACACTGTTTCGCACTTACCACTGCACATCTCTCTCTTTTTTCTCTCTCTCTCTCTCTCTCTCTCTCTCTCTCCCGAACAAAGTCACATCAGAAAAGAGTATCAAAGCAACCCCTTGCACACGCACGACAATACCTAATCCAGCGAAAAAAGAGCAGCAGTTGGCCGCGCGTCGATTAGTCTCGCTCTCTCGAGGCGCGATTTCACGGCCACTTCGAAGCCAAATTACGTGCAGGAGACTAACTATATACATACACACACACACTGTGGGAAAGAATCCGACGTAAGTGCTCCCGGAACGACGGGAATTAGCGCACGAGGGGTGAGTATTATAGCCGTACATCGTCGTATATAGTCACCCAGGCACGCGTTCGCGATCTAAGCATCGCTTCTATAAGAGATAGTATATACAGTGCAGCAGCTCATCTCTCTGCGGATTTGTTTTGACTGTTGCATCCTCGGGATTATAACGCGGATTTATGACACGTCTTTGTCTCCTCTCGATCTACATAATTAATATAAATAAATCGATTATTATATTCGAAGAATAATAGTCGAAGCTACACACTAAAAGGATATACAAAGGACACACACGCGTATAATATAATCCAACAAAACGTTTCTCGGAATGACGAAAAATCGCATTCCTCGATCGTAAAAGGAAGCCGGCGGCGCGCGCGCGTGCTGCATAAAATATGTCATGCACCCGCCTGCACACACAATAATCACGCCTGATGCAGTGTCCACTCCTCCGTCCATAGAAAATCGCGTTTCAACTATATATATATACACAAAATAAACCCACAGAGACAGAGAGGAAAGCTGCTGCTGTCCTCTCAAAGTCAGCATCGACTGTATTATTATACACACACTTTGCTTTTCCAAGTCAGCTATATACTCAAGGGTGTATAACACACACGCGCACGACATTGTCCGGTGTTGTAGTAGCGAAACGACCGCAAATCATCGATGACAAATGGACGATCTTTTCTCCCCCAAGAGGACGTTCGAAACTTTTCCGACGATGCATCAGGCCTGATGCATTGTGTATATACGCGACTTTTGTCCGACACGCGCCGCAGGAAACCGAGCTTCTATACTCTCTGTGGTCTCTGCGGCTTTCCGACTCTCGTATAATCTCTTTCGTCGCGAGTATAATGGGATTGTAGAGACTACTCTCTCTCTCTCTCTCCTATACTGCGGAAGTAGCTTTTGTACGCGATTAGCTTTGTATCGCGATACAACGTCGGAGGATAAATTTAGCTGCTAATTTCATTTTGTCTACTATATACGTGATGTAGTCGCGGTGAATTATATAACGCTGATGATTGAATATCTCGATGTTAATATATATAAGGAAGTTTCTCGAGTATAAAATTAGCGCCGAATGCATATCAATGATATATTATACTTTGCGCGTTTATTCAGTTTATTCGACATCCTTCTCACTCGAGTGTGTAAATAATTCAAACGCGATATATCGAATGTATAATATACTATATATACGCGCGGCTCCATTCATATATACATATACGAAATCGAGTTTTCGCGACGAATGAAAACGGTTTCGCCGATGAAAATTAATTAACAGCGCCGGCTGCGAGAATTCTGTCGATAAAGTCGCGGCTCGAATGACACATCCGCCAGAAGCATTGTATATTATAATTCTAGGGCTATCGATTATTCCGCTGCGGAATATATACGACGAATTATTATATTGTCTCTCTCTCGGTGTAACGAAGCTTTATTACGAGAAATTCTTGCATTTTTCGAGAGTTTTTCATTTATGTATAATATAAACGAACGTCACCCCACCGGAGTGTCTATTTTAAGAACCGATGAAAATTTGCAGCCGCGACTAGGGTATAGACGGAGAAATCGAGTTAAAATTGATTTCCAATCAATCAGGCGAAATGTCAAAGCGATTGTGATGAGACGACACTGGATTGTAATGTATCGCGACATCGCGATGAAAATCTGAGCGGCAGCTTCAGCGTTAATTTCGTTAGTATCGCTCGCGCCGGTCGACACTTTAATTGGCCCTTGATCGTATTTATACAGTATTATTACACACGATTAAATGTTTCCTACGTCTTTTCATTTCATTATATACTATATAAGAATCAAATTAAATAAAAAAAAAAAATCTCCCATCCAAACCAGTAGCGCAACAATCATCTCGGAGACATCACAAAGCTCGCTCCTTTTTATTATTTCTCTCCGGCGCGCAGAGTATAGTATAACGATATAGCTCCGGCAACTTATATACATCCCCGCCTTCCCCGCAGCTCTCCTATTTACGAGGCAGTAGCGAGATTATACGACGAAGCTCCGAGAGGGGCGAAATTTCGTCTCTGTGTGTCTTCTCTATATATATATACGAAGGCGTGGCTGCAGTAGCGCAGATGATTTATCCGCGTCGCGCGCGAACGGTATAACTGCCGCGCACTAGTAGATCGCGCTAAACGACCGCCGCCACAGTAGCGGCGGACTCTACGTTGCTATTAACCGTAATGCACTTGGCCATTGTGTCGTCCCGGACACTTTTGTCATGTCCCATGTGACTGTGCGTATGTGTGTGTGTGAGAGAGAGGGTATTTAATGATATCTCCAGCGAAAATTGTGCGAATAACAGTATAGCCGAGAGGCTTCGCTCGATTATCGGTGGCAAATTGTTCAAGGGGTTCTCTCGGATTGATTTTTTTTTTTTTTTCGTTATTGTAATTTGATTTTTAGCTTCGGTGAATAGGTCATTTTTATGGTATACCTGTTTGTGTACTCTTTAAAGCGCAACAAAGTGCGCGTATATATTCCGTATAGTTAGCGCGTGCGAATTTATTTATAAACAGCTCTTTCGACGAGTTAGCAAAGAAAAACTTTTGTAAACTACCGCTAGTATGCGAGTAGCATGTCATCGGTATAGTAAACTTTGCCATTTTTCAAATTCAATTATATATAGCTGCAGTGCGCTGGAAATCACTGGTGTATACAGCAGTTGTTACACAGTAGTTGCGTCTCTCTGTTTAGAATATTCAAATGAGCCCATATTCTCCGGGTCTTTACAACTGCTAACAGACATTAACCTCTGCTGATCGATGATGCACTGCAGCTAGTATACGTATGTGCCCTCGTATGGAATATATATCCAACAGCCGCGGTACACATTATGTTCTCCGCATGTAAAACGCGCAGCGACTAAAGTCTCTTCTGCCATGCGCTTTCAATGCAATATTATATTATACAGAAACATTATACGTTTTGCGAGAAAACTTTGTCTTCGTTTTTTTTTATTCATTTATCTCGAGCGTTCGATACTTCACACACTGATGATGTGATAATTTTTCTTGCCAGTTAAATTAATCACGATTTTTATTACAGAGTGTGAATTCAATGAATTTTGAATTTACTTTAACTCGATGACATAAGCGAATCATATAGAAATTAAAAAATTCAACAATATAATAATTTTTCCGAGTAAACCGCAGAAAAAAAATTACGTTAAAAAAAAGCGACTGATATTCGCGGTCGACCAATTGTTTACAGTCGAGAGCGGCGGGCCCAGTCGCGTAATTGCGCACAAAGGGCAGTCCCCCAGGCTATATATAGGTATACAGGAATATAAATACGGGTATATCATGCCCACCGAATTACGGCGCTGCAGCTGTCGCGAGAAAACGCCTCCGAATTAGCGGAGTATAATGCGCGCGTCGATTGTAATAATTATTGTTATCGAAGGGCGCGCATTATGCGCGTGTGTAGTTACAGTTGCGAATGAAATAATGTGTGGACGGTTATTGGGGGATGCGCTTTTTTTTACTTGCTGGTATAATTCGTGAAATAATTCGAATATCGTTTATCTTTATAATTTATTATTTAATATATTGCTATTATTTAATGCAAAATAGAGACTATAATTTTATTTCTTCAAAGAAAATCTGACTCATTGAACCCTAAACGTAAGTAGCCTATATACACACCGTTTACCCCAATTAGCTTCAAGGCATCGATCTCCATCTCCATCCCGGCAATCAGAGTATACATATACCAGTACACAGCAGCATCCCCATGCATCCCAAAACGCTCACTTACGCGTCTTCTACTCGCCGATACATCACACTACACAGCGGCACAAAGCCCGAAAAGCAGTTAAACCAAGCGTATAAGGCACATATGTGAGTCACGCCCACGAGGTGCGCGCAGCCTTATGTCGGTATAAAGCCGCTGCTCTTTTTTCTCCGGCTTCCCTTTCTCGAAATCCGCGTGTCGATACGCCTAATGCGACGATATACCTAGAAAGAACACTCGATCCCTGCTGTGGGACTCTCGAAGGTGTATATGTATAGAAAGTCACCGTGTCGTTGTGCAAAGCGATCGTATATGCACAATGAGACAAGCTGCGGCTCGACAAATTGTCAAAATAGAAGCTATTGTCGCGGAGATCACACGCCTTTTGTCAAGCTATAGATCTTCTTCCTTTTCTCGCTGATGCATCGGAGGAGAGGGATTTGTTTGCTCTCTCTCTCTCTCTGTCTGTGTGGAGTGTTTGCGGAGGGTTCGACAGAGGCGTGAATCGGGAAGAGAGAGAGAGAGGACAGTGTAAAGGTGTGATGTGCTCTTATGTACTTACCTCGTGTATAGAGACGAGAGACTGTATTATATCGATTCTTTCTGCAGCGCGACGACATTTACATCGAACGTTTAAAGATGCAAGAGTTTATAAGCGTTATTTATGAAAAATTCTAACACAGTTGTATCACGAGTGTAGCATATCCAATATCCATGTAATATCCGTCATATATCGTTATATTAAATTCTAAAACGAGAAGAAAATCGTTAAGAATCGGATAGCAAGAGCTTTATAAGAAGCGCTGACCCAGATCAGCTTGCTTATAGATCACAGCACGCGGATGATGAATGGTATATAATATGTATATATGCAAAAGAAATAAGTTCGATACTGCATTTACTATATATATATATATGTAACATGTTCTTTTATTGCGCCTTTCGTACACATAACGGTTATCGCCGCGGCATCATTATAATTTTGGCGAATTTCGAATCGGCTCTTTCCCGATCGCTGATGTGTGTGTGTGTATGTAATTCGCGATTATCGCAGTTGAGTTTACATGCATACGCTCGGTGATGTATTATTATATTTATTTTCGTATATTATATATGTGTGTGTGTGTGTGTCTGTGTGTGGACTATACATCTATGTACACGAGACCGCAGTCTCGCGGCTTTACACATCCGAGAGCTACTGGCGCTCTCTCGCACGCACGTCGATTTTTCGCCCCTTTGTATAGTATATTTATATTTGTATACATACGCGCAATTTATAATATTTATAATACTTTATGTACATGAGAATGTGTAATTGTATATACGAAATATGATTATCGTAAAAAAATACCAGCGAGTGTACGTGTGTGTGTGTGTGTGACGTAGTATATCGGATCGTAGATTATTATATAATAATAATTATTATATTTATATGCTATTCGTATTTATACTAGATTTGGCGGGAAACATTGTACACATGTAACGTTATATATTTACAGTTCGTCGTTACTTAGTATTATTTACAATATGCAACTTTTTTTAGGTGTTCTAAATGTATTCGCATGTGTCATATCAACTAAAATTCGCCTCGTGTGTTTTTCTTACATGTATATTATTTACAAAACTTATACGCGACGTTACGTTATAGAAGGTAGTTCCGTTTTGTTGTTGTTCTTATTGTTCATGAATAATCAAGTCGCTTCTATCTGCAGTGTGCAGGTTTGATGGCACATTCACAGGCTGTCGTTAAAAATTCAACGATCGACGTTAATTATGCAAAGTGTATAAGCCGCGCGCGAACGACGGAATCAAGCTTTTACGTCCTCAATTAACTAATTTTCATTGATTGCGCGGAGCAGAGACTCTATTATATAAACTGAATGTTTGAATGTGCGATATTATATATTAGGATTGAATTGATGCGCTTGAGAAAGAAATTCGGTATTAATCGAGCTCGGCTATAATTACCGGGAAAACATCACGAATAAATTTAGCCGGTGTAAAAATATACGTCATAACGAGTAATCAAACGTGTGTTTTGCTTGATTTAACAAGCTCCGTGTGAATCGATAATTGCAAGAACGAGTCGCGCGTGTATTTTTAAAGAGCCTCGGCTTCTATGTATAAACAACCCTCAAATTGATTCAGTTTACGAATATAGAAATCGAAGTCTGGAACTCGATAGCCGAACTCGGATATATTTGGAACTGTTATTTATAAAATTTCGCTCGCAAAATTTTTGAAAAAAACGATATAGACGGGAACTACCTTAACAATATCGAAGTCAACAAAAGTACTCACGCTTATACACCGAAATCGATTTCCTCATCAGCGGCCGCTGCAATAACTGCGCCGCAATATTATATGTACACACACTCACACACCCTCTACTATACTATACACATAGATACAGATCCGCATCACGCGAGTGTAGAGAGTCGTGGGTGCGGTTGGAATATGTATTCATAATTCACCCTTTGTGTCTCTCCGACTCTCCCCATCTCTTCTCCCCTATACGTCCTCGAATCTCAGCGGGATAGGTGTACAAGATTTGTCCATTAATCCATTTGAAATCGCGATTATTCCAGCGATTTGCAGCTATATATCCTAGCTATAACTGCGACGAGAGTCTCTCTATGGGTGGCTCATTGCTAAGTGCGGCTCGATCAATTTAGCTCGAGAGGACGACTCGTGAATGTTACTATTATACCGGGATTAATTGAGAGTCGTGTGATGAAACGTTGATGAGGCAGTTGAATAATTTAGTCGATTTTCGCCAAGTGTGATTGAATCAAACGTATACAGTAAACATTCATTTTTAAAATTATCATATAAAGAGACTCTTGCGATCGCGCAAATATCTTACATAGAGCAAGTTATGTTATACCCATTCACATCCATCACAGAGATTGTCTTACTCCCGCGGCTACCTGGCGACTCCACTCGCAGCTGCACTTGACGGTCTCGGTGCGCTGAAGGCCCTCAGACCTCCTGGTGAACCCAAGGTCAGCGCTGCCCCGGTTGGCAGAGGTGAACTTGGTATCCTGGCAGTGAGTCCCGTTGTGCTGAGATTCAGTCCACCTCCAGGTCCACTGGTGCCCTGAGCTGGCTGGGGACACTTCTCCAGGTGATGGTGATGCGAGCGAACGGCTAATCGGCTGACGTGTACCGGTATGGGAACGACGATTCTGGGCCCTCCACCGTTGGACTGGTGTCCTCCACCGGAGGAACCACCGCCGCTGTGTCTGGCTGCGGGATTGCCCGCGCCACCGCTGGTTAGACCGGCTTTGACGCGTTTCCACTTGGCTCGTCGGTTCTGGAACCAGATCTTCACCTGCGGACAAACGAGGATAGTTTTGTTGTTATTTGGAGGAAAGTACGGTTGAAGAGGTTGTTGTGATTCACGAGGAATGTGATGCGGGCGTGATTCCCGAACGCTTGTAGTTTTATCGAGAAATCGGTACTCGATGCGGGTAAGTACGGTGAAGCGCGCGATATCAAGCTCGAACGATCGGGTCGACCGAGAGGCTGATAAGACGATTGATAATTGTATATAAGCCGAGGTAGAGACCTGTTCAAGCATCACAGTTCAGATTTAGAATAACGGACGAAGCAACAAGATGTTCTCTCGCTACTTTTTGACCTTCTGCCTGGTTGTGCTGGTGGCAGCCGTCGCTAGTATCAGTGCCGAGACCTACGAACCTGATTTCGAATACGACGAGGCTAAGCTCGAACTGGAAGTCCGCTCCAAAATCGTAAGTTATTAATCTTTTCAATTTTAACTGATATTTTTATGTAAAGTTTAGCATTGGAATTATCTTAATATTCTAAATTATTTTTACGAAATTTCGTTCTAATATTGACTTATACGTTATAATTTTTTAGGGCAAGAAAGTTCTAAAGATTCTCAAGAGCTTCTTCAAGCACGCAACTGACGACTGTCTCAAAGCTGCCGTTGGCAAGTGCAAGAAGCACTGGTACAATCCCGCCAAAGTTATCAAGTGCGCCGTGAGTATTTTTCTTGCTTTTCACTTTGAATAAAATACATAATTAAAGATTCTCGGAAGATCATTTTTAAACCCGAATTTTCTTTCTAAAATTGCAGAAGGACTTCTTTAGTATTGAAAATGCAGGATGTCTAGTCGGTGCTCGAGCTGACTACGAGGCTGACTACGAACCTATAGAATTCGAACTCGAATACGACGATGCCGAGTACGTTGAGCTTGAAATCGAAGTTCGCTCCAAAATTGTAAGTTTAAACTTATTTGTTTAAAATTTTCAGATCGGAAGAAAGATAAAAATTTGTTTTAAGTGATTAAAATTAGCCTATACCTAATGCTCGTGTAATGCAATAATTTAGGGTAAGAAAGTCCTGAAGATCCTCAAGAGTTTCTTCAAACACGCAACTGAGGACTGCCTCAAGGCCGCCGTCGACAAGTGCAAGAAGCACTGGTACAACCCCTCCAAAGTTATTCAGTGCGCTGTAAGTGTATTTGTCTCCCATTCGAATGGAATAATTAAATTTAAAAATAAGCTTTTACTTTTTTAACCGAAAAACTTTTTTTAATTTTGTAGAAGGATTTCTTTAGCATCGAGAACGCGGCATGTCTGGTTGGTGCTTAAATTGAACCGTTAAATTACTAACTACCTCATGTACACCTGGCTGTAGTCAAACAACATATCCAGCATAAGTACAATAACACATCAGTCGTTTGTCACGTACACATCTTGTATAATCTCACTATTGTACAGATATGTAAGTTATTATATAGCTATTTATTTAAATAAAAAAAAGTAAAACTTATAAATATGTTTAGAAATTTACTATCCCACAAGAGTTACTAATTCTGAGAAATGAACTAGTTAAAAAAAAATTGGCTAGATTTTATTACAAAATTAAAATTTGCATTCTTTATCAAAAATATAATTTGAAAACAAATAGTTTAATCAACAGTTATTTAATTTTTTTATGAGTTCTATCTATATAAAGAATTAATTAATTATTAATTTTAATAATAAAAAATACATAAAAATCAGTTTTTTTTAATCGAACATTGACCACTAGATAAAAACGAATCAGTAAATAAAAAATTAATTTATTAAATTAATTATTTTAAAATCGATGGTAATATACACACGTATGCGGAAATTTTCTAAAAAAAACATGAGATTCGGGTCTAAACACTTCAAAGGAATCAATAAACAGTAGGTATCAGGTAAGGTTATTTAAACTGTCGATAACAACAGTAATTATATTAATTTATAACTTCCACTCTTTAT